>JAABNX020000002.1:14892190-14906090 GCA_015163995.2 Mormyrus lacerda | reverse complement strand
AATGGGGGGGGGGGGGCAGGATCAGCTGCAGCTGACGAATCAGAGCCGGGTCAACGTCTTTAACAGGCCTGCCTGAGATGCCTATTTTCAGGGTCCTGGAGGGGATCTCAAAACAAACATCTGGCTGAAAATTAGAGAGAATTACTCTGGGAGAGAAAGGGAGAAACAGTGCACTGAAGCTTTTGAGGGGACGCCTCGGAACGAGGGGGGGGGGCGGGTCATCATACTGGGAATGAGGCGGCAAAGACGCACATGCAGGGTGGGCAGGCTGTTAGTCAATCAGCCATCTGGAAGGCCGTGCAAAATATTCCAACAATTTACAGACAGAGAGCAGAATTGGCTGGCTGCTGCGGAGGGAGCTCAATTTAGTTTGAAAAATGAACAACGTATTCAAAACCACGAAGGCAAGGAGGGCGGGGCCGTGGGCTGCAGGCTCCTCCAATCAAGCGGGCTCTTCACAGCTACCGCAAAGACGCCATTATAATTGGGAGGATGTGCGTCCCCCCCATTTGAATACAGCATTGTATGATGGGTATTCTAATGTTATATAGACACCAGCTGCTGGTGCTCGCACAGAGACAAATAAATAAGATGCAATTTGAAATGTGGACAATCCTCCCTTTGCTCAAGCTGAATGGCTTTGGGGTTGCATCCTGGAGGAGAGACGTTTCAGAGCATTGAGCTGTTCTCTCCTCCATTCGATTCTTACAGGGCGATGTGTGGATGCGTGTGTGCCTGTTTATTGGGGGGTGGGGGAAACAGCGAAGTGAATCCCAGTGGTAAAACCTCAAGGTGACCGTTCAATCTCCCGTCATCACACTGGCCAGCCTTTGAAGCTCAGAGAGAGATGGAAACCAAAGTGAGCCTTAAATCATTCACCTCACAGACAATCTACATGCGCAGGCCGTGCGTGAGTGTGTGTGTGTTTGTGAGAATGAGGGTGAGATGGGCTTCCTCTGCTGGCCTCACACACTCTTCCTGACTCTCAGTTCCTTAGTCATGGCACTTTAGGTCCGTCATCGCCTCCTATTTTGCTCCTAGAGAATTTCCAAACCCCTAATTAAATTGTCATACAGTGCACGGCAATCGAAAAACCCTTAAATACAACCATTATTCTTTCCATACAGTGTATGTGGTATTACAGGGAATATCTCCCTGACCTCAGACTTGCATACATCCTATAATAATACTGCATGTCCCCAAAACCTATCCCTCCTAAGGCCTGAAAACAAACAGGTGAGTCTTTTCCATTGAGGAAGGAACTACGGGTGTTGATATCCCATAATGAAGCCTCGCTTGGAGGACCCTGAACTCCTGTTGTCATGGGGATAGACAGCGGTTCACTCAAGCATGACATGGGGGCTCTGTGGAACGATATTGGGATATTGAAGTTGAGGACCATCAGATTCAGGTCCCTCCCCCATCAACTCCATCACTGCCGACCATTAGGGGGGCACCTCTCTCACTCCATGCACTGTTTCCCCACTCCGACCCTCCCCAGGAGTGAACGCGGGGCCTAATATCATAACGCCCTTATCTGGAGGCATTTTCTCCGGTGAGTGACGGACGAAGTCACCTTGCGGAGGTGACCTGAGTGTGTCATGTGTAGAGACATATAACGCTGCCCATGTTTTCTGCAGAAGCCATCCTCTCTGTCCTGCTCAGCCATTTCATTACTCGCCCCCCCTCCTCGCCCCCCCACACACAGCACCTGCATCCAATGGGTGTCCAGTTACTTAACCCCTGCACCCCTCATTCCCCCCCCAAAGCTCCCACTCGTCGAGGCCCTCCTAATCCCGGCTGACAGGCTATGCCGTCCTGGCTCGCCAGTACGAAGGGGGGCCCTGACCCCCCCACACCTGCCTTTAAAAACCTGATTAAATGAAAAATGGTGAGGCTATCTCTGCCTCTCCGAGCCAATGAATTTCAATGAGAGGGGTAGGCATGCTTTGACCGCACCCCCTGTGTTACCGAGGAGCGTGTGCAGGCATGCATGAAGGTGTGTGCATGTGTGGTCATGTATATATTACGTTGTGGGCACCAAAATGTCCTCACAATGTCAAAAAAAAACTGTTATTTTAATGTTACTGGGACCATTTTTTCAGGAGCTAAGGTTGTCAATGTATGTGTGTGTGTGTGTGTGTGTGTGTGTGTGCGCGTGTGTGCAAGATTACCTCAGCCTTCTCATACTGCTGTATATCACACAGAGGAGCTTATTAAACTGTATCATACGGATTAGTGCAGTTTATATTCTCTGTGAGGCTGTAGAGACATTACGTATAAGTATATAGAATAAGTATCTGAAGTGTAATGGTGATGCCAGCTCTAGCAGAGATAGTAGGGTCACTAGCAGTAAATGAGAGTTTTATAATTCCTCTTAAAGGGAGCACTTCCCATTGAGCCTCACACACGACACGTTCTGTTGCGTCGCTGCAGATAAGAGAGTCTCACTGCATGTCAAGACAGCGCCGTGTGCAGGTGAGGTGTGCGCCGCTCATTGTATCTCACCCCAACACTGATCTGCCAGGCTGTGAGCCTGCAGTGGGCACACTCCAGTGGGAGCTCTGTCCACCCGGTCGGTCCGGAAAGCCGCATGCCGGTTCTCTGTCTGCCGCATGTCAGTCCACCGACTGCAGCATGTCTCTCCCAAAGGTCGCATGCTTATCTGTACTGTCCCATGTGACAGGGTCTCCACTGGCTTCTCAGGGGCAGGGGCCCGTCAGAGAAGGGGGGGAGGGGTTGGGGGGGTTGTTCAAAGTGCATGTTTAGTTGCATGATAAAATATTCATATGAAAATGTCTGACACAGACAGTAGAGAGTTGCTGAAAGCACTGCAGAGACCCAGGGTAATCTAAATGGAGCTATAAGGCCTTCAACTGATCTCGAAAAATAATACAGTAATATTTAACACAGCCTGGATGGGATGCCAGTCCATCACAGGGTACAGGTGGGGTGAACTGCGTAATGGAAGTCTGTGGCACTGTACACAAAATAACCACGTCAACTTCCACTGGGGGACCCAGGCATGCTTCTGATCCACCATGTTTCCTGAATGCTGGTCTTGCTTTCTACAATCAGTTCTCATTACAATCTGGTCCTACACAGGCATCAGCCAACTAGAGCGCCTGGTCCCTCACAGACTAACCCAACTATTATCCTTTATTTAAATGTTCAGGTTATTCTGTGTCTGCCAGCGACAGGCCTTTAATGCGGGCCTGCCCTCTCCCTCTGGCTCATCCTGCACAGCCAGCGACAGGCCTTTAATGCGGGTCCTGTCCACTTCCTCTGGCTCAGCCTGCATCAGGCCTCCACAGCCCTGCGTTCTGGTGTACTGTAGCTCACTCTAACCCCCAAATTCACACAAAGTAGTACTGCCATATTATGTTAACATATGCTGGAAATAAATATTAATGGCATCCACTGTGAGATAGAGAATTGTATGGACATTTTGCACAATATATCTTGAAGTGTTCTGTACCTGTATATATTTTAGCTGAAATATTTGGCTTATACATAGATATATAGATAAAGAATATAGATATAGATATAGATATAGAATACTCCCCTCCCATTCGCTCCCTCCCTCCTCCGGGGCTCCACAGGCACCAGAAGACAACCTGAGACCTTACAACAGGTACTGAGCCTGAATGACTCACACATGGACCTGAAAGGGCACATTCAGGACACGAGACAGGGGATAGACAGAGAGAAAGCCCTACCCCCACTATCCACACACTGAACTGACTTCTATTCTCTTGGCA
Source organism: Mormyrus lacerda (assembly GCA_015163995.2). Lineage (NCBI taxonomy): Eukaryota > Metazoa > Chordata > Actinopteri > Osteoglossiformes > Mormyridae > Mormyrus > Mormyrus lacerda. The sequence goes on along the minus strand of JAABNX020000002.1, from coordinate 14,902,329 downwards.
TGAAGGAGTTCAGGTCAGTGGAGGGGCTGCTGGTGTTTGGAAGAACAGGCAGGTTCTGGACAGGATAGCAGCCCTCCATCTCACTGGGTGGTCCGCGGATGGCGGAGAGCAAGCGGTGGGCCAAAAGACCCCCGACCGAAATCGCCAGGAACAGATTTCTGTAGACCTGGGAGTCGAGCGGCGATGAGCCCAGGTCCATCTGTCGCCGTGGAAACAGGACGCAGTGGGAGGCTGGGTGCGAGAAGCCCTCCACCAAGCTTAGCTCCTCCTCCGGAGGAGTTGAGCAACCCGCACTTTCATATTTTTTGCTTTTGTTAAAGCGAAAGCTCAGCCATCTCCAAATTAGCCACACGCCAAGCTGCCCGAGGACTTAATCCAGTAATATCGCTCACAGAGGGGTTCCGGCCCATGAGTGTGTCTGTGGGCGTGCGCATCTGCGTGCCTGTACACGATGGGGGTCTGGGGGTGGCTATGCACCTGCCCTGATCATCTTGCCCTCTTAATCAAGGAAAATACCCCCGGGAGGGGCATCTCTGTCCACCACAGGAAGTGAGACGCTAGCGGTATGTCTCCGCGATTCCACCGCTCAGCTCCTGCATAACGGCTGTGCGGACACACACACACCCTCCCCCCGGAACTGAGGACCAGATAATTTGGCTGGCACCCCACCAAACGGTCTGTCTGATCTGCTTGAATAAATTATTATTTCCAAGCCCGAGTGCTAAATCTGCGAGGGGGGAGGAGGGGGTCTACTTCACTGAGGTTCTGAGGTGCCTTGGTCAGGACCCTCCGTAGGAGTCTGACCCCACCGCAATCCCGGTGGTTCTGTTTCAGCTTAATCAAAGCTTAGTGTCACTTGGCAGTTGTAGGGAAGTGTTTCCTCCCTCGATACCCGGCACACACCTCCCCAATTAAAGGGGCTAAATAGCTGCTGACATTTGGATCTTGGCAGATAGCACCAGCTAGGAAACTCAGACAGATTTCCACTGATGATGCTGCCGTTCATCACAAAGCAAACATTCGTTATCATTACATTAGCCCACAACTCTGCCTATTTTTAACATATACCTCCACCACAAGTGCAAGCCAGAAAAAGCAGCAGGCCTTGAAAATTGCTAGTTAGATAAAAGTTCCTCCCTCCTCAAGAAAGTCAACTTTTTAAAGGTCCAGCGTTGACCAGGAGGAAAGTTCTTAATTACATTGGTGATAATGCACTGGGTAATCCTATTAATGTAAACAGGCATCGCACGGAAGCACTCGCTAATGTCTGCAGACCCATTACAATCTCCCTGCTCGAGGAGCCAATAAGGCAAACTGCAGATTAAAGAGCGCCGTGTCGCTGGGCCCAGGAGGGTCTGTTAGCCACTGGCAGCAGAACTAAAGCAGGGGGGTGGGAGATGCGCATCACCGCCAATTTAATGACCAGTTGTTAACTGGAAAAACAAGGCTGCAGTTGACTGTCTCATGGGGTCTCATACTCCAGGGAGTGCAGTCGCTCATCCGGGTTGCTGCTTCGGTTTGATGCAGTGAGTACTTACAGTGGGGGGACGGGGGGTTGGGTTAATATTAGGGCTAGGGGCGTGGCTATGACTGGCCACTACACAAGCAGATCGTCTGCCCACCCAAACAGCCCCTGCCCCCTCGGATGACAATCCCCCAAGACATCTGACACAATTTGAACACTAGTGACCAGCCAACATAGCCCAGTGCCCCCCCCCCCCCAAGGATGGCATCCTGCTAGCGCCCCTGCATAGGTCTGGCAGGGAAGCGGTGGAGCTCTGTGACTGGTCAAAAGAGTCCCCCCCCATCTGGCCTGCGACATCAGTGAATAACATTTGTCTGACTTTTCACACTTGCATGCTTAGCGTTCCCTGTCAGCGTCCGTCAGGGTCAGCAGACTGCTATCCTCTTTCTTATTACTGGCTGGTTTGTACATTTGCACGGGGGAAAAAATTAAACCAATCCTTTGTTTTGATGGAGAAAAGTATTTTTCATTATATTGAACACAGACTGCTGGACTCTGAGCTGCAGTTTGAAGTGAAACAGTAAAGCAGCCTCTTTAGCGGTAGGACAGGGGATTAGCCAAAACTGACTCATTACTGAGACTCACCTTCCAAGCACCATGACAGTGACACACATACTGCTAAGGACCTATTTGACCAATACGCTTTAAAGAAATTTTAAAAGAAGATACAAGAACTAAAATCTGGAAGTCACATTTCAGGTTTTTATAGAGCTGTGTTTCTACGCTTATGATGATGTTGTAACTTATGTCAAAGTTTTGAGGAAATGAAGGATGTTGACATATTAGGGTTAAATGCATCAAATGTGTTGCCGTTTTGATAACAATACTGACTTTGAACACTGAAATCTGATTGATATCTTATTTCTTAAAGGACATCAAGGCGTTAAATCATTTCAAAGTAGCACTTCAGAGTGAATTCTGAATTCCGGGGACTACATGAATAATTTAACTGTTGATGACTGAATTTCAAATCCCTTTAGGCTACTGTGCTTATATCTTTAAAAATAAATATCAATTCGATATTTTAATGGATTATTTGTCTCAAAATGATGTTTAACTGCATCTCAATGTTATTAAAACATATTGCTGCACATCCCTGTTACAGAAAATCAATATGAAACCCCACAGAAGGACATGCATCAAGGAACGGGACACACAAAGCTGTACTGCCCTTCTGCTCTCTGCACACTGGACAGGCTGGCAAGCTGCCCCCCTCTCTCCCTCCCTCTGTCCATCCATCCATTCATCCATCCATCCACTATAACTGTTTATTAGGCACAGGGTCCTGGCACACCTGCAGCCTATCCATGGAAACAGATCACACAAGGCAGGGAATACTCTGGAGATGTATTTTAACTGCATATCACTAGTAACTGAAAAAAATCTTTTAATTTGTTTTCACAGACACGTAGGTACTTGCAGAGTGAGTTTGCACTGACTGTCATGCCAAGATGCCATGTCGCGGAGGGCATTACCCAAAAGAGCGTACTTGTATTGTGTGATATACAGGCGCTTGATCCCGAACTGGAAGGGGGGGGGGGGGTAGCTGACACTGGGTCCGCTTCACGGAGGTCCGCCGGGTCTCACGTTCGTCCGGAGCGGCGCTGGACTTTCCCGTTAAATATAGACTGGGAGCAACCGCCATCGGAGACGCCCACTGGGGCGCGATTGACCCCATAGGCTCGGTCTGAATACTGCTTATTTTCCATTTCGGAAAATAGCAGCTGCAACTATTTGTCTTCCCGCTGGTAAAATGGATAGCGCTTAAGATTTAATACCATAAAAGCGTTCAATCGATATTTCAGAAAAGGTACTCTCATTTATTATTATTTCCATGCAGAAACCAAATACCCGAACAACTTATGTCGTTATATTAAAGAAAACATGAAGAACTGCCTATACAACCACTATGAATTTTTTTGGGAGAGGGGTTGCTCCCCAGTGCATAGGGCTTGTTCTACACCGTATTAATAGGAAAGTACCTTCAATCCATGTCCTTCACAGACACTAGAAAGCGGGACGGGGAGAATCAATTCATGGCTGAGCGCTTTGGGCCATCCTCAGAATGTCCACTAGATGGCAACATTTATAAATGCATTATGAATGCTTTTGAAGTCTTCATGGTTTGGATTAGCGATCTAAGACAGTAGGGATTTAATGTATTATATAAGTATGAGCGAAAATAATTTTTCTGGGACACAGGTCGTTTGACTGAAAGATTCTGATTCGTTCACCAACTCGTTCAGCAGCACTTCTAGTTTGCATAAACCAGATTAATAACAACCTACTATTTATGCTAAATAGTGTTAAGGAGTGATGTCAGGTGAAAAAAAATATAACGTAACAGCTCATCACATCAGTCAGCTGTCACTCCAAACTCCGTCCGATCCTCCTGTGTGCCACGCCCACCTCGTTACCTCGTGTGATTCCCTGATTGTTCTCACCCATTTCTTGTTACTGCCAGCTTGTCTTGTGTATTTAGTCCGTGTCTGATTTCAGTCCCGTTAGATCCGTCATTGTAGTGTTATTAGATGATCGTGCCTGTCTGCCCTTTGTCCGCATTAAACCCCGTTTTCCCCGTTTACCCTGTGGCTCTTGCCTCGATCCTTACCTGCTCGCCTGCCTCACGAACGTGACGGTCAGCTATCGATTCAAAACGCTAATGAATCTCGGTTAAAATTATTTTAAATCGTGAAAAATGTTGCATATAAAAACCATTTGCTGTACTGTATATGGGAAGTCGCTCCCCATGTTTGTTATATAATACACTCGTAGATGGTGTATTTCAGTTATCACACAGGTACTGCTTTCTCGTTCAGTATCATATGTCACCTTCATCCACACACTCAAGAACTTGTTCACTCTAATGCAGTGGTTCTAAACCTTTTTTGCACCGCAACCCAGTTTGTACCAGGCCGACTCAGTTGTATCCTATATCAAGTATAGGTTTTAATTAATTAACGATATGATCAAGCACGCAGTGCATTCTTAAGTTTACGCCAATCAACGCCTATAGAACAAACCTGATCGGATGTGTCAGTGAATTTCAAATTAAGCATCTGTGGTTTGGCTTCTTGGATTGGTTGAGTGTACATTAGTTTTGCACTAAGCATGTGTAGACCCAAATGACCGAGACTCCCGTCATTTGTTCAATGTAGGCGTATTCGTTCAGTCTCAAGTTAAGTTTCCAGCCAATCACATGCATGCTTACAGTACTCCCTTGCATGCCTCACTGGCTCTCATTGACCAGGAGGGAAGCAGCATAGTAGTAGTAATTCTGAGGACAAGCAGAAGAACAAAAAGAATGAGCCTGTGCAGGGAAGTGCCCATGAGTGTATACCGGGGTTCCTGTAAATGACACTACACCATTAGCGTGTTGTAGGCTAGCATTTCTTTAGAGGTGTGTAGTAACGTGCTACGCTTACACTCATGGATATAAGTACTGGGACACTGGGCCATTACACCCACAGCAACTTTTATGACATCCCATTCTAAACCCATAGGCATCAATATGGAGTTGGTAAAGCCCCCCCCCCCTTTGCGCCTAAAACATCTGCCCCTCTTCTGGGAAAATATTGCAGTGTGTCTGTGGGGAATTTTTGCACACCTACGGGCAATTTGAATTTAGATTAATTGTTGACACACCACAGCACACGGTGCACAACAACGAAATGTGTCCTCTGCAGTTAACCCATATGTGCCAATGTGACATAGCAGGGGGCAGCTAATTCTAATGCTCAGGGTACCTCAGTGGTGCCTTGCTGGTTGGGGATTGGAACCTGAAATCTTTCAACGACAAGCATGTGTCTTTAACCATTAAGCCACCACTGCCCAATTCACCTCCATATGTTTTAGGACTGTGGAACAACATGCAAACTCAACACGACTAGAGCCATGGAGAAGAATCAAAGCCAGGTCTCAGAGGTGTGAGGCAACAGCGCTGACCACTTCACCACCATGTCATGTAGGGCATTTACTTTTATGCATATTTAACCATAAAACATGAAATTCTCTACAATAACGGTATGTTCATTTAATCAAACAATGCAAATAACATGGAGCATTCGTAACATAAGGTAATATATTTTATATTATTTAAATTGTGCTACAGTTCATATCTGCCCAGACTGTTAGCTAATGCTGTTGTTTTCCTGTGTCTAAGGCCACTTCCTGTCATGTGTTTGTTTTTGATTGCCAGAAAAATGGATAAGATTTTTTATTTGCACATTTTATGTTTCATTGGTTTATCGGGAGAGCATATTTTAATTTTATATTTTGTTTTATGATTGGCTGTCAATCTTGATTGGGCAATCCTGTAACAATTTGTTGATAAGAACTTCAGGTTTTGAAAATTAACTATATTCAAGTACTTTTTCTAGATACTCTATTACTTTTACTCAAATACTAGGACTACTGAGTACTTTTACTCCTACTTGAGTTACTACATTTAAGTGACAGTATTTTTACTTGACTACATACCTTGGCTATTCAACCCACATCTGCCTTTCTTTAATAGTCACGAAAAGCTTTCATGACCAAGAACACATTTAAGATGTTAGAAAAATCACCATCCCTTTGGAATTCAGCAGGAAGTCAAATGATTTTATCTTTACTGTATTTACCTATTTCTGGAGGGCATAATTTGAAGTCCATCGCCATAAATAAGTGTTTGCTATTCACTGGGTTCTCATTTTGACATAAGGCATGGAATTATGCAGGATCTTAACGATAAGAGTATGTCGGCTTATTAAAATAGCGAATAACATTGCTCAGTGTACCACCCTCCTCCCCAGGCCTCACCGCAGGCCTAACACCATCACTGCTACAGCCAATGCCAAAATAAATATGCCCCCATGATAGTGAAGAAAGAATATGCCCAGACACTTTATATTAACTCTACCTTCAGAATGCATTTGTAGAACATTCAGTGCACCTTCGAAATTCATAAGCAGCATGTAAATATTCCTTAACATATTAACGTACCTTTAAAACTTTAATATACATTAATAACAAATATCATATGATATTAACACACATTAGAATCATATAACCATATAATGTTTGTTATTGAGGTATTTTAGGACATACTTAGAATAGGAAGCTATACTTACATGCTACGAATGTATACTTACATGCTATCAATGTGCATTACGAAGGTGCATTGAATGTTCTACAAATCCATTATCAAGGTAATCTGAAGGTGCAGTTCAGTTAATGTAAAGGGTTACCATATAGCCCACAACTGTGTTCCCTATAATTAAACTATTAAATGATTACATAACAGGCGGCTGCAGCATACCTTCGTGGGCGCTTTAATGTAGCGGGTTACCCGAGCTGACCCCAAGGGCCCCTGCTCCGGCAGCTAGGGAGCCACTGACCATAATAAAATAATAAAATAGGTGCTTGGAAGTCATAATGCTTTATTACTGTTTGATGGCGATAACTTTAACTGCGATTATTCTGATACCTCAAAGGCAGGGCCGGCCCTGGCCTCTGGGTGTTCTGACTCCATAGGTGAGATTCTGCAGGGGAACCCCCTCCCCCCTCCCACCGCTCCGAGCAGCAAAAATCTGATCAATTCATTTATATAAAAAACATTTCAGTAGCACAGGCTATCTGGCTGATAACTAGCTAGCTCATTTCACAAAAGTAGTTTAACGGCCTTATTAGTAATCTCTGCCCATTTAGAAATGTTGGTTTTCTTCTTGTCGCCACTTCACTTAAAATGTTTTGGTCATACTGTGCTAACCTATCCTCCTGGAGCCCGTCCTCTCCCCCCACATCACATAACTGTTCTCTGCCAGCACTGCAGAGGACGCCTATGCTTCTAGGGCCAGAGTCAAAGGCATAGGAGAGGCGTGGATGCCCTGGCCATTATAGGACACCAGACAAGGGATCTGTTGGAACACGTAAAATTGGATGGGGGGGTTGGGATTTTTTGTCACGTCCTTCAGCACGAGTGAGCCAATTTTACTTACTTACTTTGCTTATGTCGCCTATGGGATTAGCCACAGGTTGATTTATGCAAATTAATACACTGTTATTTGTACTTTTTAAATAACTGAGGACCCTTCCCTGAGTAGGCAGTTTCTGCTAATACAATGAAGACTCCCTGTGGCAGCACTGATCCAAATCACTGCACTTATGCACAAACCAGCACTGACTGCTGTCAGTGTTCCCATTCTGTGTCAGCAGGGTTTGTGTCAGGGCGCTGCAACATGCACCTATATACACTTCTTCAGTTAATTAATCACCAGCTGATCCTACAATTGCACAAAGCTGCTTGCCTTGTCAGACCCTTTCTTTGTCTTTATGCCAAATATTGAAACTTGAAATACAAGTTAATTTTATGCAAACATCCCCAGATCTTTAAATTCTGCATGTTGTCAGTGGCACATAAAGTCTAAGAAACCAGGCCTGAAATAAAACTATAATGCACTAATTAGACAACAGATTCTTAGTAGAACATGATCACACCTTAAAAAAAGAAATGCTTCTGCAAAAGGGTCATAATTCACTAATTTTAGTTTGTAATTCATCCAAACGTCTTGTACTTTCTATACAGATATCCTGTGATTTGCATTATTATTATAATATCACAAGCATTTCACTAACCCTCTATTATGCCTCACAGTCAGTCTGGCCTGTTTTGGTTCTTGCAGCATGCCATACATGGGGTAAAATATGTCTGCTAACATCCACTATGTCTGGAGGTTTGGACATCTCTTGATAAATGTTATAAAAGTTTTCATGGGACATACGTGTGATTGGATGTTACTCAGTAATGTCACAACTAAACGTGGAGAAGGTGTGCCAATCCAAGTGCAGCTCAAGGTAAAGGGGACTTAATTTCCAGACCAAAACAAATGGACAAAAGCACAAGCTAAACGACTAGGTTTCGAAACAGGAGGCCGGGAAGAAAATTCAGGAGGGACAATGGCTGACCTGAACACAGGAGAGGCGCGGGTAAAACTATAACTGATAATGACACAGACCATGAGCGGAAACCAATACTGAGCACTATCAATGACTGACTAAGAAACCTGGTATGGGCAGGCACTTACATACACAAGGAGAATATGAGGGTAGATTAGGAACAAGTGTGGGTCATTGACAATACACCAAACACTAGGAACCACAGGTAATAGGAAACAGGTGAAGGTAAATCAGGAACCAGAAGGAAAGAAAACGAGAATATTACAGTATTGATAGAGACAGATTATGACAGATAGAACGTAAATCAATGAATGATCATATTTCTATACATAAGGTGCCAAAATAATGAACTGAATTGTGGGTCAGGAGGCTTTTCTACCTTCAAAATTTTCCACTTGGAGTTTTTATCCCGGTGTCTATGAGATGTGCTGTCCCTTAATCCTTTTAGCATCCATTTAATCCTGTTGTTGTGCAGGGGAGCCCAGGCATTGCAGGACATCACAGGATGCACAGCCTGAGGGGTACTGTAGGAGGGGCGGTGTGCCGCACCACTTAAAACAGTGATTCTCAACTGGATCTTCAGTGACCCCAGGCGGTCCACATTATGGCTCCCTCAAAGCCAGACACAAACGCTCCTACCCTGCTCCCAGTAAGGAGGGTCCAAAACCATGTACTGTCGGGGGGTCCCTGAAGGCTGGTTTGAGAAACACTGCCCTAATGAAGTGTCCCCTTGGGCAATCTGGAGCCGTGCATCATAACACTGAGACTCTGGTCCCGTTGCTGTTCTCTCTGCCATGAGAATCAATCTCAGCTGTCAGTTAAACACATTAGCAAAACCAGCAGTGGATATTTTAAATCTCCCAGCTCAGGCATACTGACTTCATGCAAGTGGCCATAATTGTAATGCATGAAATATGGACTCATTTCACTCTTTGACAAACACTGCAGCTGTTTTATCTTTCTTTTTAATGAAAATTTCCAAGTTTCATTTTTTAAAACTGACAAAGCCATCATTATTGGTCCAGATTTCGCATTACATTCGCATTAGATAAGTTATTACCGACAGGTATGTGATACACTCCAAAATATTCAGATATGAGCAAAAAATGCTGTGAACAATAAAGAAAACAAGTAATGTTCTACATTTATGGCTACAAATGGGCAATATTACTTTAACACAATTGCTGAGGAAAAAAAGATTTTAAAAACTAATCTGTTTTAAAGATATGCGCCACGATTATTCTTTAAATGGGATTTAACAAAAAGGAATCAGAATTAACATCCTACTCTGACATTGTCTTGGGAATGATTCTGAAGCTTCTCACTGTGAGCTAACAACAAGAAAACTCCAAGATTAAAGAAGGTAAATGGTGGCTGACCTTCACTAGTCAGCAGACAAATTAAAGGGATCCATGTCAGAGGTTCGGTCACATAGCCAATAATTCACTGGAGTGCTATGAAGATGCCCACCAGAGGCTGAAGCTCTTCCCTTTTCTCCACACACAACATTCACTGCATCCTGAAGTCTTCAAACTTACTAGGTGCTGTTGCCATGCTAATCATTTTTTTTAAAGGATAACCAGGAAAAAAACATAAACAGAAGTTAGTAAAATGTTCTGACAAGATACCATGTACATGGGAAGTCCTGGGTTTATTGTCAGGAGGTGGTTTATGTCAA
>JAABNX020000002.1:14865509-14876025 GCA_015163995.2 Mormyrus lacerda | reverse complement strand
ACTCTCTGAGAAGGAACGGAGGAGCGAGATTAAGTGCATTGCTCCAGAATGTTTGTGTGTGTGTGTGTGTGTGTGTGCGCGTGCCTTTCTGAGGTTTTTTTACAGCCCCTAAAGTAGTTTCCCTCTTAGGCTTGCAAAGCCCCCCTCTGATTCCCATCCTCCTGCGCCGTCAGGTCGGATCCCAGCTGCACACTGTCTCCCTAAGCTCATAATCAGGAGCACGTGAGCAGGGTCCTCTGGCGGTTCTGCCTGGCCCGGCCTGGACACGGAGAGGGGTAGCCCACTTTGAAGGCCTCTCAGTGACTGGGAGACAGCAGAGAGCGGTTGGCCGTCACTCTCTAAGGCGTGGAGATATGATCTCCGTGATTAACGTGACTCACAGCATCTGCAGCTTTACCCTGCCTAACAGCCCCCTTTCTTTTACTCTCTCACTTAAACATCGATTTCAAATCCCGCACAGAAATGTGCCAGCTTGATGATGGCACTAGGGCAAATATTTAACGGAATAGCTGTCAGGAACACAAAGCCATTATAATTACACAAAGCGTGCAAGAAAATATTGTTTGAGAAACTTGGATGACTGTAAAAGACTGAAGAAGAATTTTAATGTGACAGGCTGTGAACTAGCGAGGGCCTGACAGAGTTTTGCAATGTAAATAAGGCTGATGTGCAGCTTTTCCAGTGATGCTCCCTTATTTGGTAACTGCTATTACCGATATTCACCATCGTGGAGAATGACAAGGCAGTAATAAATTAAGCAATATTTTAAATCAATCACTCATTCATGAACTTAAGTGCACATGTATCCAACTAAAGTAAAGTAAATATGACTGGGCCACATAGTGCTTTAAACAGGCTGAAGGGAAAACTGCAGCGCTGACGTGTAACTAGGAAGCCGTGGGAGGAGCGTTCCGGCAGCCGCATGTCTGACACTCCCAAGTTCAGCATCAGACCCAATGTGCTCTTTTGATCCTTCTGTGTATTCTCCCTCCGGTGAATTATACAAAGGGAAGACGTAAGAGAACGGGCACTGAATACTTTTTTCTGAAAGATCCATGTTACAAGTACAGTTGGAGACAATATCCTGTTGATATTTCCAGCTTTTCCTGCCATTCATTCAGTTTGAGGACCCGTCTGGCTGTGTTTAGAAAGGCTGGTGAGGAACAGCAGGATGACAAAGAACGTAAAGCTCTGTGGGCACACCTGTTTGTCCCTCTTGACACGTCCGTGCAAAGTCCAGTGAAACTGTGAAGCTACAGATTGCCTAACTGATGCTGAACAGAACTCCAAACGGTTTTGTTTTTTGTTATGTCACAATCCAAAAAGAACAGTTCCCGTTGGATAAGAGCCCAAAACATGCTGTTGATACTTTACTTTTTGGTAGGCTAGCTTTTCAACCATGTTTGTGGATAACATGAGTGCAAAAACATTGCAAAGTTCAGCGAGACTTCTGATTTCTCCAACATCAAAGAACAACATGACAATGAGGTTCTAAACAAAGGTACAGTACATTTTACTACACTCTTTAGTTAGCACTGCAAAACATTTATGCAGATTACAGCGTTGGTGAGGACATAGGCTCATGCTGAAGGTAATTGACTGTAGTGCCTTTCAGCAAAGTGCGTCATTTGAATTGGTTCAGCAAAATTTGTATTGCTTTGGATGTTTCACACAGGTATGAGAACCTCTCCGACAGAAGTCCGGCTGGCTCATCAACTGTTGGGCTGCCCTGAGAGGCTCTGGAAAGATGGTGCTTAAGCCTGCAACCTCTACAATAAGTCAGTCCCAGGTGATTTTTAAAAATAGAGAAGGGAGCTGCAGCTTCAACGGTGGCATCGTCTATCATTATGCTCTCCAAGCCTACTGAGAGAGAGCTGGTCACCCATCCGTATGTTTTCAATACCCCAGTGACCCAAAGAGAGTTGAGGTGATCCAGAGACCATCCTGGGTATCTCAGGACTGTCATACATACACACACGCATGGAATAACATGACAGCAAGAGATATTAATCAGCTGTGTTGGTGATCGCCATGTTGCTGAGCTGCAGCAGGAAGCGACACGAGGGGTAAATGTAAAGATGTAAGGAATGATCAGGCCTGGATTCTGCCCCGTGCCTGTGGAAGTAGATGGCAACAGCGCCACACAAAGAAAAACTGATGGAAAGCATCTAATGACCCCAAAAAAAACACAAAAAAACATTTTAAAAAAGAATATCGTACAGTGCCAGTCCTAGAACCACAATGAGAAAGAAAAGATGGATTTTCTGCAATGGAGAAATTGAAAATGCAAAAATAATTTCTCTGTTTACGTAATTCCACTCTTGTGTCAATGTGCTCACCAAGAACCCTGACTCTGTATGAACGGGATTAAAGCATCAAAAATCAAATCACAAGGTCACCCTACATTTAGTCCAATTTATACATAAATAACCATTTTGTTCTGTCATAAAAAAAAATTACATTTGCCTACTTCTGTCATTTCTGGTTAATTACGAAACATGCTGCATCATTAAAGGGACTAATTGTTGCCATTTACACCAGCAGATTTCCCATCTGGATGGCACACTCCATACACCTCCGGCTTAAATAACAACTTATATAAAAGGAAAGCTGTTTGGAAGTGCATTTAGTTAAAAAACATACCTGCCATGCATTAATCCTAAATACTGCAACCTTCTACAGGCTATTGTTTTGATAAGAGATCATTCATGGGCTTTGCTGTAGGATTATAGCCTTTAAATTGACTAGCCTGACAAGCACTTTACATCACCCGTAACTAACATCTGATCTGCATATTGTGACCTTGAACCTTTTTCCTTAAAACGTTTACTATAGGCCCAGCTATCTGCTTACCACCCATCACCAATACTGTCTCTGCCATGAACACTGATTGAGTCCCTGTTACTGCCCTGAGAATTGATTTAGTACCCGTTACTGCCCTAACCACTGATTGAGTACCCGTTACTGCCCTGAGGATTTATTGAATACCCGTTACTGCCCTGATCACTGATTGAGTACATGTTAGTGCCCTGGGCATTGACTGAGTACCAGTTACTGCCCTGAGTATTGATTGACTACCCGTTACTGCCCTGAGGACTGACTGAAGATCATCTTGGCTCTGAGGCCTAGGCCATACATCCACAGGCCAATAAAACTCTGACTGTGTTCTGACAAGTAAACACCTCAGTTCGCCCCCTTGTTATAAAAAAGGGGATGCTTTGCTGATTTGTTGCATCAGAAGACCGACCCGCGAGAGAAAATGTTTAGTTGCAGAGCTTGTGGGATCTGAGAGACAGACAGGAGTGTCAGAGCAGTGGGCTTAAATGAGATTTATTACGCTGTCAGCTCAGTGCTTTCAGTTAGTAATGTTTACAGCATACAAGGGAGCAAAGAAACACATGCCATTAGCAAAGTTAAAAAAACAAAACCAAGAAACAAGACTTTTGGGGGAAAAGGAGGCCGTCAAAACCATAGACTTATTAACCAAAATCAATTGGGGATCCTTCAAGTCACCAAATGAGTATCTACAGAACAATGACTTATAATGTCATCAGAGCAGACAGGATTCAAGCACACGCTGGGGGTCTACAGACAAGGATTCAAGCACACGCTGGGGGTCTACAGACAAAGCATACGAGACAGAAGTGACGCCCCCCAAACACGTTAAAAATACCAGCTTTAAATGATACTGAATAGAACGTAACCACAAGAAAATCAGAACCCTTCCTTGTATAATTTATGGCTCAGATTTCAATCAATGGATTGATGAAACATTCAGAAATGTTCACATAAGTGATAAATTGCATAAGCGCTAAATATATCAATGTCAAATGCTCAATTTGTCAAATAACAAATCACAAATGCTACCAATAACGAAATAACAAAATGTACCTGACAGAGAGAAATTGAGAGAAATTATTATTAAAAACTATATACAGTACATCTGGTGATTTTTAAAAATATATATATACTTTTTCTAAATATTGATGCAAATACATACTCAGGGACATTTTGTATGTCAGGGACAACTAGCCAGTACTGGGTAGGACCCCATCTGTCTCCAGAAAAAGGATAGACAGGCTATGTGTTCAGAGATGCCCTTCTGCACACAATTACAGCAGGGACTCAAGTGCAGTCTCAAGTCCATTCAGTCCTGTCACGCACACAGGTAAATTTTTATTCAGTCTTGAATGGGACTTGGACATCTCTGACTCGAAAAGTTGCCTTGAGTCCATAGTGTCTGCCTGCAGCCTGCAAGCAGCTTTAATCCATTCCCAGTTTGTTGTATTAGCTTTAGTGCTTTTCAAGCACTTATCCAGGAACAATCCAGCAATTATCCAGTTTGTGAATCATTTCAGTGTAAGACATCAAGCAAAAAGAAGCACACTGCAGAATGTAAATATTATCAGGCAACGTTAACTGAGGTGACTGGGCATGATTTCCAATTTACATCAACATTGGGAAAGGAAACAAAGACAGGTATGTAGGCTAATGCTAGCAGACCTGGCAATCAAATTTGCTGACCAACGGGTAGACTTGTAGTCAAGACCGCCTAAACCAAGACCAAGACACTACCAAGACCAGAGGGTATCGAGACCAAGACTAAGAGCAAGACAAAGTCGAGACGAGACAGAGGCCGAGACCGAGGTAAAAAAAAAAGCCTCCCTTAACTTTAGCGTGCTGTTGACTACTGAAATGACGGGTATTGATTGGTCCCAAAGTCATCTGACAAAACAGCTAACACCTCCAACAACTGTCTAAAGAATGGGAAATATGTAACTGATTTCAATTATACTTCATTTGTAGATGAAACTGTAACATCAAATTGAAGATATACAATTATAAACTTGAAATTGCATCATGTCCCATTGTAGTAGTACTAGCCAAATGACACTGTATGATATCAACTTCCCTGAAATGGGACACAACATGATATGCAGATGTTATTTAACATTAAGTCAATGGTCACATTTATTTAGTCAAACAACACCATTTTAAGTAAAATACTGTAATAAAACAATTTAAAGACATGTGCACACGTCACATGAATCAAATGCAAACTACAAATACTATATACCAATACAAACTGCACATAAAATTGTGCATTAATAAGAATAAGGACAAGTGCATAAAAGATTCTGACATCTTGATGTCTGCAGCGGCATGTGATTACACATTTAACGTTTAACTAGTGCTACACTTATTTTGCGTGTATTAGTGTATTTTGATTGGATTAGTGCCAATGTCTGAATCACAACAAAATGGATGTATATCATTGATTGGTTGCATTTGAAGGGCACAAAAGGCGAAATAATAATAATGTTGCATTATCGGACATTACGTTGTGTGTCATGCATACTTTTCGCTCCAAATCTCCCGACCACTACAGTATGTCAATCTGAGACAGCAAGACCAAGACAGCGAGACCAACACAAGACCAAAACCAAAGACCGTCAAGACTGTGACAAGACCAAGACCATGTAAAAGTTGTCTTGAGACCGGTCTCAAGACATCCAACTCTACCAAGGGGACCCCCACAATCAATTTTGCTGATAAATTACCAAACCTAGGTCAGTTGCTGAATTACACAATTAATCACAAATAGCACCTTTAAATGTGAGATGGTGTCATTGTATATTTGTGAAATTCACTTGTTTGTTCTGAGGTTTTTTTTCCAATTGTGTTAAAAGTCTGTTCATTAGCTGACCATGTTCAACAATTGTCACTAGTCTGCCCATCAAGAGCCGATCGGTGATGTGACTGATCTGCTGGGAGAGGAATCAAACCAGCAACTTATCACACACAAGACATTGTCTGTGTGCTAAATAAAAAGTTGTGTTATCCACATTCCTTGATTCCAGAACTAGTCTTGAATGTGTTCAGGAAAATCAGGATCTTAGTCATTCTAATGCTTAGCCAGACAAATGTGTCCTCTGCATTTAACCCATATGTGACTTTCGTGACATAGCAGGGGGCAGCTAATTCAGCGCCTGGGGAGCAGTGCTTGGGGACGGTACCTTGCTCAGGGTACCTCAGAGTAAGTGAGCCTCTTGACAGCGTCTGTGTGCTGCATCTGTTCAGTTGCAGACATATGATTGGCTGTTTGGAGGAGCTGGCTGTTTTTGCTAATGAGCAGGTGTACCTAATAAACTGGCCACTGGGTGTATGTACATCTTTTATGCTGTATTCATATAAGTCATGAACGTGTAGGTGATTCCATATATTGGTGATTAACTGCTAACACATCCCACACAAACAGGTAAAAATTCTGCTTGACCTAACTTCTGCCTCTTTTTCTGCTCAACATGTGCCTCTGGCGGGTCCCAGTGTTGGCGTCAGAAGCTTTTAAAAGAAAACAAGCAGCTCTCTGTGTCAATAGATCGAGCGTCTGTCCTTCAGCACCCTGAGAAAGGGGAGGGGTCTGGAGAGTGGTGGGGGGGGGGGCTGACCTTTAAAGTACTTCCTGAGGCCTGGCAAGCCGCTGCCTGAGTCGATGCGCTCCAGCTCCGAACCACGGCATCTGGTTGCCATGGGTGACCTTTTTAAAACCAGCACTGTCACCGGGTGACAGAGTAATCTCAGTAAAACCTTGCATGTGCGTGTCTCCCAGATTGCTGACTACGCTGCTGCTTGACCTTTTTTCCAGTGAGAGGCTCCTGCCGCGGGGCTTCACTGTCCATCTGCAAACGTCATTTAGCTGGAGAGAGGCGGTGGCTAACGGGAATGCGCGACTGCATCAGGGCTGATTTCCTTAATAAGTATTATATCGGCATCTATGTTGCTGTTATCTTCAATTATAGACAAAAAAGCGTCAGGAGGGTCTCAGTACTCAATGATCTTAGATTTGGGGGGGCTGGAGGTCACTCAAGCAGCTGATTTCAATGACTGTATTACATGGAGAACAAAGAGAAGGATGCATCACTCAGAATTAAATTTTCTTCTAAATACGAGGCATTGATGTTGCCCAACTACAATCTATTATAGTCAAACAAGATGGCAACTGAAAAAACACTTTGAGGATAATTATGTTTGTCGTGTTTAATGTGAAATCACAGTCACAATCAAATTTATTCACCATAACTCAAACTAAGCAATTTACACTTAATCGTCCTTATTTCTGAGAGGAATGTGTTTTGCTGTAGCACATTTATTCTGTTTGCACTAATCTTGCTTTATATATTTCTGTGTGAGCCTAGCTGTGTAGGTTTATACATATTACTGTGGGTGAACATGCAGTCCCTCTGTGGTGGGATCAGGGAGGCTTCTGTTACCTTTCCCCTTTCTTGACCTACACCATTCCATTCCATTCATTGGTCCACAGGGGGCAGCAGAGAGCACTTACAATGCCGTCCCTGCACAACTGCCCCCCCCCCAAAAAAAAACTTCTATTACTCTATAGAAATAAATATGAATAGAAGCTACAGCCTTACAAAAAAAGGAAAAAGAAGAAATCTGCCCGTTGGGTATTAAAAGGGCTGGAACAGCAGAGAAAAAGTAATAAGGAAAAAAAAACACTTCAAAAACGTACAAAAAAGTCATCTTTGAAATGGAAGCAGGGGATGGAAAATCCCATGAGGAGGGTTAAGATGGGGCACAGACGAAAGACTCGCAGCCTTCAAAGTCACTGCTCTGCGAATCATTTTCCACGTGCTTCGAAAAAACAAGAAGAAAAAGGCAAGACATTCAGACACAGAAAAGAGCTGGCTTCAGGCTATGGCTCCCCCTGGTGGCCAACAACCATAAACCAGGGGGTACCTTTAAAGTCATCTTTTAGTACTGCGACAATGAAGGTACAAGTGGCCAAGGGCAAACCCAAACCGTGGGCAGCGGTAAAGTCGAGGACGCTATGGTATTTACACTAGGGTAGGGTGGAGGGCGCCATGTAGTAAGAGAACTGCAGCATTGCTGTCTGCTTTATATACTGCCAATAAACAGCTCAGAGCAGTCCTGCTGGGGCCACCCCCACCCTAGGGTTACCATATTTGGTGAGACCAAAAAGAGGAAATGTCCAGGGATCAGAGTATTACTAAGGTGTCACGTTCACTGGCATGCCAGGTAGTGCTTCTCTCATTCATAGTAATGAGCTTTCATGTTCACCGGCCGATCATGTAGCACTACGCTTATGGATATTAATGAGTTTTCCCTAACCGCCATATAAAACAAAAATTTGCATCTGGGAAATCTGGATGTATGGTAACCTTGCAGTTAACATTTGTTATTCGATCTACGCACAATTGACACAACACACATGTATACAAGTTTTTTTTAACTAAAAGTTACAAAACACTAAGCTAAAGTTTGTTCAACACTGGCAAACAACGCGATTCACTGTTCATACGAAAACAAAAATAAAGTGTCAAAGTGACAATGGTTTGCATTGAGTCATGTGACATGAAGACATAACGCATATCATTTAATTTTTAAGGTAAACGAGGGCACGAGCCATGCAAACAATGTGTGATGACACTGAGTGGCTGCCACATATTGAAAATAGATGGTCCCTAGATGGTTCACTTGGTCCTTCACTATCACTTGCAACATTGGGTCATACAGGGAAAAACCGCCGATTCTTGAAAAACTGCCTGGACGTCCATACAGGGGCCCAAAAAAAGGACGTGTCTGGGGAAACACGGCCGTCTGGTAACCCTACCCCACACCCACGTCCAGTGAGTAATGAATGGGCAGTGTTACAAGCAAGCTAACGATTCAGTTACTAGTGCAGTAACATTTACACCGTGCAAATGGTATCTCCCACAAGCCTGTGGCATTTACAAAAATCTGCTCAAAAATAGTCAGTTGTTAGTACTGTGATGTCAGTCGTGGCTGCCCAATCAGTGGGGATCGATACACTTGACAAATTAAGAACCTCGGCATGAGCCATTAGTCCTTAGTTATATTTTCCTGTACTATTCTATGTATGAAGAAAACTGAAATGTATACCGGAACTATGCAAGTGAAGCATAGTAAATACGGCGGCTATCAAAATGCACTCCGTTGTTTGTGAATTGTCATTGTGGTGGTATGTATCGATTTCCACTTGGTGTACCGGCGGTATGGACCCGCATTATACTCGTAAAGCACGTGAGCTAAACAGAAAGGCTTATTTTCACCATAAATCAGAGTATGGACATGCTGTAAGCAGCTTATGGCGGAAGGAAGTAGAGCTCTGATAAGGGAATTTAACGTCGGCTCCCGCAATGCCCGCGGAATCATTTCTGAAAATAATCCCCAAGGTTACAAGCGCTGCTTTCCATGTTTCTTTTTTTTTAGTCAACTTACAATTCGTTTTATGACAATATTGCTTTACAGTCTTATTCGGGATGATTATCATGTTGAGATACAACCATTGTAATTAATTGCATGGCAGGGAATCATGGAAAGTACAACGGGGATGGTGAACAGCGGTGCTCCTGTCTCTCTGCTAACATGTATGTAAGCATAACCCCAGGGTGTAATAACATGGCCTTTCCTTTCGTCTACACCCTCGGCAAACTTGCCTGCAAGCCTCCAAACTGCACCCAGTGCTTTCCATGTATCTACTGTGTTCAAAAGGAGTATCCCAGGCCTCCAAGGTCAGAGGAACCGGGATCGACATGAGTATTGTCATTTCTGGCGCTTTGTGGGATTAGTCTCGACCTGCCTGTGTGAAAGGAGCCACTTCTTCAGGCTTGGTCACCAGGCCGGGTTCAGGACATTCAGGAGCATTTAGAAATGCTTTTAAAGACTTGCACCTCTGTTCTTTTTGTGTAAATGTAGGCTAAATGCCAGGTGATGCTTGTCAGAGCCACATCACCACAGATCCAGAGAAAGCAATTTCCTTTTTAAGTTTTTCTCTGTAGCTACTGTTGCCGACATTCCTGCTTCGGCAACAGTCTGCTGCCTGGCCTGTGCTGATGTATTACCCATGCAGATGTCAGGCTGCTCGGCCTGTGCTGATGTATTACCCATGCAAATGTCAGGCTGCCTGGCCTGTGCTGATGTATTACCCATGCAGATGTCAGGCTGCTCGATCTGTGCTGCCGTATTACCCATGCAGATATTACCCTAGCATATTACCTATGCAGCCACCTATATCTGAATTTCTCTGAGGTCATTCACAGGCATTTCCCCAGCACAGCTCTGCCTACCTTGGCCATACAGCATCTTTAGTTATATAACTATGAGTGCAGAGACTGTCCCACACATTCAGAGCAGGAGTCGAGGCCTGAGTCAACGTCAGAAGGAGGAGGCAACAGAACCTCACAATGTCCCCATAATGTGATAAAAACCATTTTTTTCAGTCCCCACAAGGGGAAATTAAATTTCATAACAATCCGTGACTGCAATCAAAAAAGTAAAAATACTTGTATTTTATTTGGATATTTATGGGTAAGGTTAGGGCTGGGTAGGGGTGTCATGTTGGGATTGGGGTTTTGCCCACAAAAATGAATAGAGTGTCACCACAAAGATATGAGTACAGGTCTGTGTGTGTGTGTGTGTGTGTGTGTGTGTGTGTGTGTGTGTGTGTGTGTGTGTG
>JAABNX020000002.1:14852505-14865047 GCA_015163995.2 Mormyrus lacerda | reverse complement strand
TCTGTGTGTGTGTGTGTGTGTGTGTGTGTGTGTGTGTGTGTGTGTGTGTGTGTGTGTGTGTGTGTGCATTTACCATCTATTAATCTGGCCAGAGAGGTAGGCCATCAGAGATACATAATAACAAGTGATGGTGACCAAGGAAAGAGCCTGTCTTAACATGCACAGATATCACAGCTCCGTGTGGAGGAAAAGCACAGCAGGACACTGTCCCAGAGTGAGAAATGCACACAGGATTTATGGTCTTTGCTAGAGTCATAGTGAAAGCATGTGGGCGACTGTATGTCATGAAAACTGGAGAATAAACTAAAGCATCAGAATCTGAGGTCTGCTTGGGATTTATGTACATAGCAGGACCCAGTGTGTAGATATACATACATAGCGGGTAGATGCAGGTACCCAGTGTGTAGATGTATATACATAGAGGGTAGATGCAGGTACCCAGTGTGTAGCTGTATATACACAGCATGTAAGTATATGTAATGCGTGTATATGTATGCATATTGCGTATAGATGAGAGTACATAATGTGTAGATAGAGTTTGTATGTAGGGTGTAGATGAATGTGTGTTTGGTTACACTTGTCAATTCCTCATATCCACGCATAGCACCCAAGGCAGCTTGGGAGGGCTGAGTTTGGCTCACGCATACCTTCTCCAGAACATGGTGCTGGTCATCTGCTTCAGTGCCCTGCCATATAGCTACTCAAAAGCTTCCTGACCACAAACAGCTAAGAATGCGGGGGGCAGTCCACGCCTAGAAGCCCAAAACTATGTGCACAATTTGCATCCTTGCACATTATGGGATGCCAGATCAGTAGATCTCCTGTCTGATGAACGTCGTGGAAGATTTTCCACACAGTAGCGGCTGAATCTCTGGGACAATTAGCGATGCCCCTAATTAGCTCTTCCTCATTGTGGGAGTCAGAGACAAAACCGCACTCTGCCCATGTGGAGCGAGAGCTTCCAGCCGCACAATCATTTAATCAGAACGTCAGATACCAACTGCCAACACAGAGCAGCAGAAGACGTAAATGAATGTGCACACTCGAGATGGTTGACCTGCAATCAGGAAATAATTGTTTTTAGAAATGGTTTCATTTTTCTCTCCCAAGGAGCTGTACTCAGGGCAGCTGGAGTCAACAGTAATTAAAAACTTTAGCACGAATGTTATTATTACTCTCTGGTGAGACGTGTCATCAGACTCGTCCTTGTTATTAGGGGTCGGTGTGGAGTCCTAGTCACCCCCGAGCAGCTGTGTCCTTCATCTCGGCCTCCTCACCTCATGGTGGCATTCGATGTGTCCCGCATGAACCTGCGCTCTCCTATAGCTCTCAAAGCCCTCGTCTTCCCATCTTGGGTGCCCAGCAAAAGAGACTTTGGTGGAAAACCTGGAAATCCCGTTCCAGGTGCATCTGGCTTGAGGAGAACCGCTGGAGCTTCCTGCATTAGCAGCCCATCACCTTCAGAAGTGGGGAGCTGCGGCCTTGCAGGCTTGTTAAAATGTAGTATGACTGAAAATATTCAATATTATCATTATCCATCACCAACACCCCCTGACTGCCCTTAAAGAAACTTTAACAGCAAATTGCACTAATGTACGTCTACAATCCCCTTGCTCTCTTTTGCTGCTATTGATGCCCGTGTAATTACCATTTTACTCAAAGCTGATTGATTAAAACATAAAGTAACAAGAGAGGAACAATCATGTCAGAGGAGACAGATGAAGCCGCTCGATAGCAGGGCTGTGGATTCTGCTGGTTTCCGGGAAGTCGTCCTATATCCTCTCTGGCGGGGGGGGGGGGGGCACCCGGGCCATAATTCACAGTCTGGGGTAGGCTGGGCATTTCTGCTGGGGTGTCGCTTACATCTGTTATACCTTCTGAAGGTCTTATTCAACAAGAGGGGCACCATAATGCCGGCCACAGGATGTGAGCTGACGCTGGCGGTGGCTTATTTGCATCTATACATCTAGGGTGTTCGTAATTAATTTACAGACCTGTGATAGAGCAAAAGCCAAGCTGTAGGTGGGTAGAGGCTGAGGACTCAAGTTACACAGCGTAGAAGCGGAAAATAAGTAGCTGAACCCAGGCTAGCAGGGAGAAAGGCTTGAATGTTGTAAGAAAGGATAAGATAATCCGAAACACCGGCAGCACTTGTGAGGCCACACCGCGCTTAATGAGAGCAATAAGCCTTAATGAGTCACTGCCAGATAGATTAAAGACAGTTAAACACTTCTTACCTTAACCTGTCCTTTGAACGTAAATAAAAAACAAGCGCACAAAGAAGAAAGTGGATCCTTCTACTTCAAAGAGATTCTATGATTTTCAGATTAGACCCACCGTTTTTTCAAAGGGAAAGTAGCTCAGCGGATCAAAGAAATGACATTTTTTATTTTTTTCTCTCCCCCCCACACTTATTGGAGCAGTTTGCCCAACCAATCAGCTAAAGGCTGAGAGACACAAAGCTATGGAAATGCCTTCTTTTGTCACTCTTCTGTCAAATACGTTCGATTCCGCTGACATTATCAGCGGCCTTTGGCTTTGTGAGGTTTTTCTTTTTATTTTTTCTTCACAGGGCAATAAATCATGAAAAGTCAACAGCGTCTCGAAATGCCACGGACACAAACTGTGGCTGGAAGGGAATCAGCTCAAGTGGTGCTTCTGACTGACCCCGTGGTTGTCATAAGGAAAGTACCATTATCCATCCCGAGCCAGCACCCACCAAGTGGACAGAAGCACGTTCACAGTCGCTTTGTAGATTTTGCCTGACAAGTAGAGAGTAATTGCTGCCATTTATGCACGGGCCTGTCTGTCAATACTGCCTGATCATTTCAGCAAACTGAGGGGCATTTAACATACCTGCCAAGTGAGACAAAATAAATAAGAGGCCAGTCTAGATAAAGCATCTCAACCTTGATGCAATTACCGAACTACTTCCAGTTAAAATCACGGCAATTAACAAGCCTTCAGTAGGACTGATGTGAGCTTCATCCACAGGTCCATATAGTATCAAGCTGCCGATTCAAGCTCAATAGACTTAATTAAACTGTTCAGAAATACTATCAGCGTCCACAGATTGAGCGGAGCATAGTGATTTTAAAAAGCAGATTCCTGTGTCTAATGAAAATATCCATTCTTCAAGCCTTTTAAAAGAGCTCTGGTAAGGTTTCTGTCACGTCATTTCAACTGCATGAGTGGCTAAATTATAATTGTATTCATGAATCAATAGATTCCCATTTAGTGTCAAAGTAGGCCAGGTATAATATTACATCAATGAACTAGTACCAGAGAGAATGCTCAGCGTAAAGCACCATACAACAAACACTAAGCCATATACAAGACTAGGAGTATGGACCAAGGAAACACGACTGGTCCTATACAATATACAAATAATTCTAAAAGGTTTAAGTGTCTGCAGGGACTGTCACCATATGCAATGTATAATGACTCGTATATTACTCAGAGATACCTGTAGGCAAGTTCCTGTTGGAAACCAGAGCCACATTAACTCTTTTATAAACTTCAGAGAAGAGAGCGAGCAAAAACAACATAACACCAGTGAGTTTGTACTCAGTCCGATTTCACTTATTGCAGATGCCCAGAACCCCAAATGGTCTTTCATCTGAAACTCTTTGCATTTTCATATACATGATCAGCAAGCTCTCCAGGACGTTCTCCTTTTGAGCTTTCACTTTTGTGTTTGGCCGTCTGTCTATATGCTGCATCTAATGGTGCTAATGATTAGCTATGAGCTGTAAAATGGGTCTTCAGTTCATGTAGACGCCTCATGGCACGGGAGCGAGCAGCTCGGGTATGAGGCTGGCCAGGACTGTCTTCTCTACTGTGTCACAGATACACTATTTTTTCATGGTTTCAAAACCTTCTTGAACAATTTTTTTCCAAACAGAATCTATAGCCAACACATTACACTCCCTGCATTTATCTCAGGTTCAGAACAACAGGTCCTGAATAGTCAAGATGGGTGATCACAAAATTAAAATGCGAACACAACAAATTTAAAGTGAATTAATATTTACTACCCTCTTTCAAATTCAATACTTTAATTTAGTAAGTATACACATCTAAAAGTATACCTGACTAAATTATAAATTTAATACAGAATGCAATGTGTTTATGGTGTATGTGGGAATACCTTGCACTAATATCATTATTAATGGTAAGTCTGAATATTTTGCAGCTTGTTTGTATAACATGCTTACTGATACTTCCTCACTTGCCTGACATCTAGATTTCAGCATTTTTAATGCCTTGTGTCTTGTCAAGTCTGTCAGCTGCTTGTAAACAGCACATAACAAAAGATTTATTCCTTGGACTGGGGGGGATGCTGTTAGATTCAGGGCCCCATGAAAGCATATCCTGCTACACCCCCAACCCAGACCAATCCAGTTATCTTCCAAATATTGTCGGGCCCCTGTCACTCAGAGACCCTTAGAATTCTCTTAACTCTCCCCTCCTTTACGGCCCCCCTGCTGGGTAGTTACCTGTGGCTGTCAACAGAAACCATTTTGTGATGAAGGGGATTCTGGGGTTCTATAGTGAAAAATTTTAAAGGAAAATTACTGGCCTCTGAACATGTAACACAAATGCCAAAAAAATGCAGCGCTAACATTCCCTGTTTGCTCTGCTCACTCAGGCAGGTTCTAAAGAGACATTTAAGGACTTGTAACAATAAGAAAAAAATGAATGTCAAGTACCTTGTATAAGTCCCTGAGTCTTTGGCTGCGTGAAGAGGGAGACTTTAGACTGAAAATGATGACCTATTTTAACAAGGCTAATTTACCAAACAGGCCACTTTCCTCTAGAGTCTGTGTCAAAAATGTTAATTACTGGGCAGATATATCAGTAAGCACTTCCTGGGCTTGTTCTAATGTTTTACTCCCAGGACAAGGGAGTCAATGTAATGACTCACAGTGGCCAGAGTTAAACCAAGCTGCTACATTTTACGCAGACAGCCCCACTGGAAACTCTTAGCACACTTCAGAGGCAGCTCTGATCCCCCTCTGCTAATACTGTTATTTTGCCCTTTTAAAGTCACAGGGTGGGGCTTGCAGGACAGGTGGTTGCCAAAACCTGAAAATCCTGAAGCAGACCCTAACCCTGAACTAGTACCTTTACACCCAAACAGCAAAACATGCAGGTACACCTATGTGTCTCTGCCAGGTTGACTTATTTACCCATCAGGCACCATGGAATTTGAGGCCATTGCTGTTTTCAATCACTGCCCTGAGCACACTCTGGGAAAAGTAAAAATCCTGCTTTAATTACAGATTCATATGTTTTCCATTTTATCAACTATTTATGCTGAGTGGTGTTGGGAGATGTTCAAACAATCTGCCAAGCCTCCCAGGATGAGGAAGACACTTTGAAATGGCGCCACTCACTTTGCCAATGGTCTCCTTCATCTGGCCACAGTTGTACTTTCCTTCAGCTAGAAAGCCTTCCAAAATAATTGAAAACAAGGGGTTTCAAACATGATATTCAGGCTGATGACACTGTCCACCTATAAGGCAATGAAGTAGAATGAAGTCAAAGTCAAACGGTCAGATTGGTTCTCGTGATGCATGGCGCCCCCTACAGACTAGTACACTTGTGAAATACATGTAGTTGCTGTAGATGTGCTGGAACAGTGACAACCAGCCGTCACTCAAGATCTGACATGGCCACAGTGCCGGGAGGTGTCCCACATGCTGCTGCCTGAACACCATTTGAACACAGCTGAGCTGTACAGAACTCAGAACACTTTATTGGCAGCAAGTGAACATAGTGGAATTGGTTGTGGTTTGGTGCAGACAGTAACACGTGACCGCACGAGCCAGGGCCACCACCGTCGACTGCATGCACTTTCTACTCTCTCGCAGATGCTGGAGCTTTTTCGGTTCACCAACACTGAAAAGAGCACGCTCCAAGGCATGTGCGGCGGAGGCAGCGGGGAGCCAATTGCCGTACGGTAATCAGAACCTTAAAGAAGCACTGTTATGCCCTCATCCCTCTCCTGTTGTGCGCTACTGCCCGAATCAATAAAAGGGGCAATTCAATTACATATTTGTATTTCCCACTGTGTATGCAAATTTCTCCACTGATTCACAGAAGAGCAAGATAATTTTTTACTTACCAAACACTTAAACCTTAAACTTTGAAAAGGATGTGAGATGCCACATCGGTCACAGAGATTTCCCCAACTTTCTTCCAGCGCTCACAAACGTTTTACAGTACGGATATATTTTGACGGCCCCTTCGATAAAGGATAAACACTTACAGAAAGTCAGGATTTAAAATCCTGGGGCCTGCATATGCATGTAGCTGATATCCTAGCACTCACTGCGTAAGCACATTAAATACCTGCCAAGGGTGATACCTTTTTTTGGATTCTAATAAAAATAACTGCCATTGCAATATCCGGCACAGTAATCCACAAAGACATTTGCGCCGTCTAATTACAAGTCAATCGGTGTGTGTCTGTAAAGCAGTCAGAATTATTCATTTTAATTATTCTTTTTATTCTCACCTTCAAATGAGAAAAGCCAGCCCATTAGAGGCCTCACAGCACAGGGAATCTAAAAAACTCCTGCTGTAATTTGAAATTCGTTATTAAATAGTTCTGACCTCGCCTCCTCTTTCTGACTTTCTAATCAGCACTTTCTAACATTGCACCGCGATGCAAAGGACCTAAAATAACCCACCTGCCCCCCATCAGCTCATACGGCATTCCATCCCGACAGCAGTAGGGCGCCCCCTATCTGTACATCACACCTCATGACACGCCTGAGGCCCCTGGCTGGGTTAACAGCACAAGACGGTTGCCCTACTGCGATTCGACGTCTGTGTGCCGTACAGTCGAGCTGTGTCTCCACTAGCAAACCAGCACTCTGCACACCTGTTCAATTTTCCTGCCCCTGAAATTTATCTCAAGGGTAACACCATACTTGTTCTGCCGAACGATGGCGGTCTTCCCCACTGACTTCGGAACGGAGTTCTATCCAGAAGGAACCATCTGCTGTCAGCAGTGGCCCACATTTGTCCTTCGGCCGGGTTCTGTGCTTGTATAGCCTAGCAGACGATAGCCTCAGCCTGCTCGATTGTGATGGCCCAGACCCTGGGGGGGCCTGCAGGTACATCACATGTCCAGGGGGGGAATTTCCTATATCAGCAGAAACATTTTGCCCAAAATTTAAACTAGACTATTTACTTTAGATCAAATCAAAAGGTTGTTGGTAGGCAGTGCGTAAATCATGCATATACCTACTCTGAACAATAAAATAAGTTTTTATCCAGCCTGAACTATGTCAAATAATGGTGACCACTTGTATGGCCCCATGTCTGGTACAAAGATAAGCTGGCAGCACTGATGTTCCACCTTCAATTTCACCCTGAAAGAAAGTTTGAGGAACCTTTCAAAGTGACACTTTTCCAGGCAAAGTGGAGGCCAGCCTTGGGTCCTACCTGCCTTTGGGTCCTCTCTCTTCCCTTCCCTTGCCTTCACTCGGCAGCGCCTTGGCCAGTCCTGTTTCCCGTTTGCACAGCTCGCTGCCCCGCTCCCTCCGAAGTCGTGCTGAGAGGCACGCAGCCTCACTGCGGTTTGGTGGAAGCCACCGGCTGCAGCCTGCTTCTCCGGGTGCCCGGACGCCTTTCTGCCGGCAGGAGATGCCGCTGCTGGGCAAGTCTTTCCAAATGAGCAGGAGGAGGAGAGAGGCCAAAACAGACACGTTTCTGCCGTGGAACACAGTGAGCGTGGCAGACAGAGAGAGAGAAAGATAGGGAGGGAGAGTGGGAGGGAGGGTGAGAGAGAAAGAAAGAGAGAGGGAGAGAGAGAGACTCTGTCACAGAGCTACCGCTTCTCCCTGGTTGTGCCCCCTCTGGAAAGGCACCGTGTGCAGTAAAGTGCAGTAAATGCAGACACAGGCCATCTCCTCACCTTATTACATCAGTCGCAAGCAACTAAGAGCCATTCAGCACATGTTCGCTCAGTCCACTTTTCCTAGACTGCATAAATGTGTCCCTTTCACCGAAGAATTAGGGAAGCGGGATCCCCGGGAGACGTCCGGTAGAGATCATGCAATCGCAGACGACCGTGACAACTTCAAATTGACAAGCTTCTTTTTAATGGGAGGGAGAACATCAAACACATCAGCAAAGGGCAATTGATCTTCCTGGCTCTTTTAGCACGAGCCCCGACCCTCTATAAACCGAGGCTGCTGACGTCTTCTTGGCCCGACACACTCTACCACCCCGGCCTCACATACTCAAACCCTCGGACAGAGGAGCACACCACTGGCGCTTAAAGAAATGACTGGAAGACGGATGTCACCGCACCTCTCGCCTCGGTGTCTCAGTGGCCGCCCAGAAGCAGAAGCTAACAGATCTAACAGAAACTAAAATGACCGAATGGAGCCAGAGAGCCAGAATGCAAAGCCCATGTATGACCTGCTTTGCTTCTCGTGGGAGTGATGTCTGTAAGGGATAGCGGCTCAATGGATGTCACAACAACCTGGGAATCACTTAGTCGGCATGGGTAGCCCACTTGCATGCTGAGTGTGATGCACGACACGCGGGCGTTTCTCACAGAGGAGAAATCGAACAATGATTCTTTAAGGCCGCATTTCTCCATCCTTCACAAAGTCGCGCAGCAGCATGCTTAAAAAGAGCATCTCCTCACCGCTGACTGCCGTCCCATTTAAAGCGGCACTGTTCTGTTCTCCTTCCAGCTCTCTGTGGCGGCTTCACAGAGCGAACAAAGTTATTAATGTTCTAGTTAATTAACCTTGACCAAATGAGGCTGCTGCGAGCAATGGGCTGCTGCCATTGGCTATCGGAGGAGCTCTGATTTAATTACCACAGGTAAACGGTGAGCGAGACGTGCCATCTGGAATTCCCCAGAGCTTTCATAAATATCCGCCTTCTTTGCCGATTTGTAGTAAATCATCCGGCGTTTACCTGCATCCCACAGCGGGACGCATCAGCCAGCCGTGGTCGGGGGGGTCTGTGGTCATTTATATATATTATGGAGCTGCGAGGGGGCTGTGGGCAGGGCAGGAGGGCTGTGCATGTAGGAGAAAATGCGGGCGCATGCTGAGGTATGGCAGAGTGTAGAGGGACCGCTCCTAGTATGAAGGCCCCCCTGAGCAGAAACTGCAGAACTCCTAAAGTGGGTGTTTATGCCTCCCCCTCTCCAGGTCCTCCTCCCTAAATCACTCCTCAACCCACACCCTCGACCTTCAGGAAGGTTCCCCTTCAGCACCAGCCCTGCAGCGTTTCTTCTCGGGTTAGGATGGTAAATCCCTGATGGAAGCCCAGGAGCAACATGTGAGGGAGATGCCTGGGCCGGGGGAATGCCACTCGCCAGTCGTTTTCATCAGCGCCCCCGTAATGTGGGGGTTTCATTTATCTGATACCTTGTAATTCCTTACGGTGCCATTTGTGCTGAATTTTGTGCAAATTTGTGCAAATTTCTTCCCCACTCTTTATTTTTATTGTGATCCCTAAAATTAGTCATCAATAGTATTTGAATAAAGACTTTTAGGCACTTGAACAAAACTTCTTTTAATGTCTAGATATATTTAGTCACTTTAAATGAACATATTTATCCCAAATGAGGGTAACTGTAGTAATTATGATTAAAATGCTGAACAACTGATAATATCGATATGTGTACTTTGAAGGTTTTTCATACACTGTTTAATTAGATGTCAGATAACAGCTTTTTCCCAGAGACCACCTGTCTCATTACTCACACACTTCGGGGAGATAAGAAGTTCCCAAGCAGGTACCGCCCGGGTTAATCCACTCCCTGCACCTGTTTCTATCCCCCAAAAACAACATGGGAAAGGGATTTGAAGCGTGACGAAAATCTTGACACCCCATTAACTGCTCCAACTTGACTGGGAACCAGGGACAGCCGCCCGTCGCCATGCTGGTTTATCGGAAAGTCTAGAGATGGTGCCTGAGCCCCAGGCTTCGCCAGAGGAGCTCATTTCAGCTGGTGACCGCCGTCCTCCACAGCTCACGTAGCTCCATGATAATTGCAATGCAAATTCTTTACACGGCTCTTTGGAAACCAATTACCATCTGGGTCGCTATGAAAAGCAAAAACTCAAAGCGTGGGCCGCCAGCGAGGAGGGCTTAATTGTTTACAGCAACATATGTTGGCATGCCAGACGTAAAATAACAAACGAAACAATTAAAAATAAAAGGAAAAAGCAATCACGCACATTACTCATGCAACCTGTTTCCAGCTTCACGTAACAGATATGCTACTGCTAAGCGCTAACATTCACCAAGTATATGAACGTGATTATTGGGATTGAGGGTGATGTTATTGCAAACCGTCGCAACTGGGAGACCCTTGGGCTGTTAGGGATCTCTCTGCATAGATAAACACATAAATTATCACCTCTTTCAGCTGTTTCTTTGTCAGAATGTAAACTTAGCAAATATAGGAGGTGACGTCATGACTATATGTGTAAAAGGCTCCGGACTGGCAAGGCAAGACGGGTCGTTGAGGAGATGTCATAGCCTGCGAGGTATTTTCATTCTAGTCAGGGTGGTGTTAAACTAAAACAAACCCAAGACTAAAACAAATTGTTTAAACAGATTACCACATGGGGGAGGGGAACAAAAATGTCTATTCTCAACACCTGCATTGGCACTTTCTTAACCATTAACCATCAAGAGTGGTGTGTTTTTGAGAGGTGTCATGAATGTGGAGCACCCAGCAGGGGGGAAGCGTGAGCCTCACAGCCGTGAGACCTAAGCTGGGACCAAATCCAAGGTCTCCATGCTAGGAGTCAACAGCGCCCACGCGCCAACCCAAACAGCGTCTTTGGCGCCTCAGTCCTTTAAGCAAACACAGATAGCTAGATAACCCACGCATGTGCATCTGTATCATCTCATTAAGGCCTCAACTCTCCCGCCTCAAGGAAGAGTGAGTCAGAAACGACACACCAGGGGTGGCCCTCTTCTCAGACTTCATGAATCGGGTCTTTTGGAATCGGCTCATACTGAACACTCACATTAAGACACCATCACACTCATGGTTACCTCCTGGGGCTCAAACAGAAATGAAAAATATACACTAAAACTATAACGTGCAATGGGTTGGCACCCCGTCCTGGGTTATTCCCTGCCCTGCACCCGTGGCTTCCAGGCTGCAGACCCCCATGACCCTACAGTATATAGGTCAAGTGGGTATAGAAAATGGAAGGATGCACTAAAATTCCATGAATGTGTACACATAGAGATTCTCAGGCAAGAAGAGAGGCAGAAGTGAACTGGAGCGATCAGGAAGTCTGGCGTGTTCTGTCTGTATGAGTGGAACATCTTTGATGCGACGGGAAGCCGCCCCCGACCTCGTATGAACATCCAGAGGCTTCTTTTTTACGCATTATACTCATCATGGAGCATTTGATGCCAGCGGATCTGCGTGGGATAAGGCTAACGGATTAGCCTGTGTGCTCAGTAACTACCACAGCCATTAAGGTCTGTAATCGATGTGTGCCTTTGAGGCCTTTCTATAAAAATGCCATTTGCACCATGAAAGAGGCCCAGCTTCTGAAGGGCTCCTGCTTCGCAATTCACAACTAAACTCCTGGCAGGCTATCCGCCTGCTCAGGGAACATCACTTCAGCTTACATCCTCTACACTCACCGGCCACTTTAATAGGCTCACCTTGCTAGTACCGGGTTGGACCAGTTTTTGCCTATCGAACTCTTAGAACTCTCCATGGAATAGATTCAGCAAGGTGTCTGAAACTTTCCTCAGCTACTTGGATCCATATGCACACTACAGCATCACACAGTTACTACAGATTTGTCAGCTGTCCCTTCATGATGCAAATCTCCCGTTCCACCAAATCTCACAGGTGCTCCACTGGATTGATATCTGGTGTCTGTGGAGGCCATTTGAGTACAGGGAACTCATTGTCATGTTCAGTCTGAGATATTCTTCCAGCACTGAGCTGCTGGAAATAGCCATTAGAAACTGGGTACATTGTGGTGATAAAGGGATGGACATGGTCAGTAACAATCCTCAGGTAGGCTGCGACATTTAAACAATGTTCACTTGGAAGTAAGGGGTGCAAAGTGTGCCAAGAAAATATCCCAGACACCATTGCACCACCACCAGCCTAAATCTGTTTCAAGGTTTGACGTGTTATGTTAAACAAGTCTGGCCAGTCTTCTCTGACCTCTGCTAAGGCATTGTCTCCCAGAGAACTTCTGCTCACTGGAAGTTTTTCAGCCCATTCTCTGTAAACCTCAGAGTTGGTTGTGCATGAAAATCCCAGCAAATCAGCAGTTTCTGAAATACTCACACAAGCCCGTCTGGCAATAACAACCACGCCACGTTCAAAGTCACTTAAATCACATTTCTTACCCATTATGGAGTCTGATGCGAACATTAACTGAAGCTCCTGACCTCTGCCTACATGATTTAATACAATGTGCTGTTGACACATGATTGGCTGATTAGATACAAAGCGTATACGTACACGTGATTGGCTGATTAGATACAAAGCGTATACGTACACGTGA
>JAABNX020000002.1:14824943-14837274 GCA_015163995.2 Mormyrus lacerda | reverse complement strand
TAATGTCTTTAGAATGCTCTGGTATAATGTCTGTAGAATGCTCTGGTATAATGTCTTTAGAATGCTCTGGTATAATGTCTTTAGAATGCTCTGGTATAATGTCTTTAGAATGCTCTGGTATAATATCTGTAGAATGCTCTGGTATAATGTCTTTAGAATGCTCTGGTACAATGTCTTTAAAATGCTCTGGTATAATGTCTGTAGAATGCTCTGGTATAATGTCTTTAGAATGCTCTGGTATAATGTCTTTAGAATGCTCTGGTATAATGTCTTTAGAATGCTCTGGTATAATATCTGTAGAATGCTCTGGTATAGTGTCTTTAGAATGCTCTGGTATAGTGTCTTTAGAATGCTCTGGTATAATGTCTGTAGAATGCTGTGGTATAATGTCTTTTGAATGCTCTAGTATAGTGTCTTTAGAATGCTCTGGTATAATGCTGTGGTATAATGTCTTTTGAATGCTCTAGTATAATGTCTTTAGAATGCTCTGGTACAGTATAATGTCTTTTGAATGCTCTGGTATAATGCCTGTAGAATGCTCTGGTATAATATCTTTTGAATGCTCTGGTATAATGTCTTTTGAATGCTCTTCGCCTGAACTCTGCTATGCAAATAACTCCCTGTTTCCTGAAACAGCAGGCCTTTCACTCCTTTATATATGGTAAGGATTCATCTTTTTCCAGACATTAATTATAGAAATATGAGCTAAAAGACGTGAGGACAGTGGAGTATTGCTTTAGTTTAAGACTTCTCAGCTTCGTAGGCAGTTATCGTCTGATAACTACAGGTCCGGTCACCAAACCGGCCCTTGATGCTGGATTCTTACTCCTTCTTACGCCGACACACCTTTGTAAACGCGTAACTTCAATCCACACTCAGTCTCCTCAGAAATGGCATCCCTACGTGGCACTCTCCCTGCTCCATAGGTGGATGCGGCATCGCCGTATATACGAAGTGGTCCGCTGAGGCTTCTTCCTGCAAGGTTGTTTTTTTAGCCCCCTCTGGCGTGACGAGTTGGTGGGGGCTGAACAACAGCAAAAACCTGCCCCGCCCCTTCTTAATACTACATCTGGAGTTGCGGCTGGATGGACACTTTGGGCCCACGCCTGAGAGCCACTGGGGAGGAGGAGTCCCACTTGCACTGACCCTATGCTCCCCCAGCACTGCAGTAATGACTCTGGTCTCCTTCCAGGAGCAGCTCCAGTTTTATGGTATAATGTGTCTTCAATGGTGTGCTGGTGACATGGCTGCTAATTCACTCCAAAAGATTGCAAAAATATTCTCATTAAATCAGTGGGGGCGGGACGGGACGGGACGGGGTGGGGTCTGGGGAGCTGAGTGGTGGGCTAGTCTGCCATCCCCCCCCCCAGCCCCAGAAGCTCAGTGTGATTCCCTCCTCATTGTTTCTCTGTGTTCTTCCAGGATTCCACACACTATGAAATTTTCACTTTACCCAAAGACACTTCTGAGAGCCGGTAGCTGCAGAATATCGGCATTAATATACATCAAAGAATCCAAAGAGGTAACTCAAGTGCAAAAACCAACAAATTTTATTTAATTTATCAATAAGACATAACATTTCACCCCCCCACACCTCCTACCTTTAATACCCAGATACACAATTCTTAAATCATCATTACTGAAGACGATTCACATAAGGTGTGGAGAGTTAGAAATAATGATCCATTCAATAACAGGGCCGGAACTTTTCACTTTTGATAAGCAGGATGTCAGATTTTCAGCAGCATGGAATACAAAGTAATGAATTCTGATACATTCACGGCAATGACCCGCTTGTAATTCTGTGTCTCCAGATGGACAACGCCAAGAAGGTTTCTAGTGTTTTCCCATTAAAGCACAATGAATCAACTTCATGTCTACACCAAGGTTTTCTCTCCACAGGACAAAACAGCAGCCAGCCAGGTTTCAACAAATAAACATGGCTCATTTGTGCAAGTATAGGTACATTGGACTGCTTCTCTTTGCATCTCACATTTCTCTCCATAGCTTGGGGTCACTTTGCAGGGTCAGCTGATATGGAGCATCCCTGGAGCTGGTGGATTAAGGGCCACAATCAAGGGGCCCCAGATACGTGACTGTTCTGTTGAGATCCGTGCTTGAACCAGCAATCTTCTGACTGTAGGCACAGAGATTTAGCTTGCTGTGCCACTTACCACCTCAACAGTATCAGTTTCCATCAATCGTGTTTCATGGAATTTAAGAAAGATTAACTCTAGTATTGTCCACACCCCCCTCCCCCTTAAAAAATTGTCTAGCTAGATTGATTCTACATTTTTCTCCAATTCCATGTGAATTAGTAGTGAAGAATTAAGATCAATTTTTATTCCAAGTCCTCAGCATCTGAAGTGAAGAGCAGGATCTGGACTATTTTTTCTCATTTGGATTTGGCTGAACTCGAAGTCTGTGATTCCTACATTACTCTAAGTCTGCGGCGTTGACGCTAGTCCAAGACTGTGATTCCTACATTACTCTAAGTCTGTGGCGTTGACGTTACTCCAAGCCTGTGGTGCTGACGTTAAAGTGTTCAAACCATGCACACAGCTTAACCTGTGGCTTGGACTTTATGACCCCATTTGACTGCAGTAAAGGTCACTTTATATGTCACAGCGTCTACTTGTCATCATTAATCACAGACTGAAGTAAAGAAATTTACTTTTAATGGCTATTTTCTTATTACTTGATAAAGCGGACAAAGTTTTCTTAAGGAATTAATTTAAATGTTAAATTAAGCACCGTTTTGTCTCCACCTGATTGGGCCCATTTTAATTTCATTGCCTGTTTCAATAAGCAATATTTAGAAGCGTAATTAATTTCTCTACTCTCACACAATTGATTCATTAAACTGGGACATTCCTCTTATCATTTTCCCAAAAGGTATGCACTTTTGATTTCCTATTTTATTCCAAGCCCCTTAATCAGAAGAAGCCTCTCTGGGTGAAACTATCTGAACAAATTTAATATTATCCTTGTCAGTCTCTCAGATCATTGACATTCCAGGTCTGTTAACTCTGAATCCCTCCAACCGGAGGATATTGCTTGTGCATCTGTTCAGATTCACAGTATTTGAAATGGCCCCACTGAATGAACAATTTTATTACATTTTGCAGAAACAACAAGGTACGCGCTTTGCCGGAACCAATGTCGGCCATTACAAACTTTGATTAACAAACTTTCCTTCTATCTCCCTAATGAGGGAGTGCTGCCATCCCATTGGCGGATGGGGTAGGAAGCGAAACAACTATGGGGGGCGGAGTTTTCCAATTTGGGGACCAATCACAGCACAGAATACATGTCTGGTGTCAGCCTTCAAGCGTGCTTTCCTCAGGGGTGATGTTCAGGTGGCTGCTTCCCAGATAAGACAATATTACCAGACAAGTAATGCAGATTTACAAGGTTTCATTGATCTTACTGCTATTCAAACATATATTTATCTTTCTGTCCGTCTAATTTATGAGATGATGGCCAGTGCGCTGAATTATGCACAAAACCTTTCATAAACAATGAGGGAA
This sequence comes from Mormyrus lacerda, assembly GCA_015163995.2. NCBI lineage: Eukaryota > Metazoa > Chordata > Actinopteri > Osteoglossiformes > Mormyridae > Mormyrus > Mormyrus lacerda. The sequence goes on along the minus strand of JAABNX020000002.1, from coordinate 14,833,744 downwards.
AAAGTCAATATCAAACATTGAAATATGGTCGATACCAGCTTTATTCTAGAGCAATACTGCCCCCTAATGACTTTGAAATTATGTCTCAAAGAGAATATTTATCTCAAAAATATATAAAATGGTTATTATTAATAAGATTTAGCCTGACATTATCAAAAGCAAGACAGTGATGCAGAATGAATCAAATTAAAGGAAGGACAAACGAAATGAGTAGAAAAGCTATAATAGTGTAATGTGCAGTTCAGACCGCAAAGGATAAACCTAATGAATATTCAAATAAACCTCCATTTTTTTGGGGGGGGGGGGGTTGTAACTGATTAAAAATAAATAGTCATTCAAGTAATGAAGTGAATCAGACCCCTACTACACAACACTACCAAAGAATGAGATATGAATCCTGCTGCAGCCGGTTTGGCCAGACAGCTTTAGCTGAGAGGCGAGTTCCTGGCGGCAATTTACAATCATTTCAGATGTGTGTGACATCTGGGGCCCAGAGGAAGTCTGCCCACACAGAAATCGCATTTAATGCTGTACCGTATTGTTTTCCCCTTATTACCAGGGGACATGGATGTCAGTTACTGCTCAGCAGAAGTGAGAACTCAGTCCACACTTGTCTACCAAAGCTTTTACCCTCTTCATAATTGGCAGCAGTCAGGTCCAGTACAGGAAATGATCCCTCAGGTGAACAAGATGCTCAGAATTTCCATGTGCTGATTCAATTTCCTCTGGCCCAAGTAATTTTGCAGCCTTTGTAACTGGCCCATTTCTAAACAAATAAGAAAAAGAGTTGTCTGTTCTGTGAAAGTGCCCCTGGTAGCATGGACGTTAAGTATATCACTGCGGCATTGTGCGATGCCCTCGCTCAGCCTGCGTTTTACACCCACGCCGTTTATTGGTCCTTTACAAACACCATAGACAGTTACTGACTGAGAGACGCAAATTGAAGGGAACAGGTGAGACCTCAGCAAATGCAGTAGCAAGATAAGCAAAGAAAGCGAGGAAAGAACAAGCTGTTACCCCAAGCCTCGCCATCGCCGACTGGCGCCTTCGTCCGCCACAGCTGTCTATGCTCGGGCCGCCGCTGAATGGTTTGCGGGCAAGGACCTTGCAAATGAAATCTCATCGTCGCGCCTCTGCTGGGCTCGACCGAGCCACGCAGAACCAATTTATTTCTGTGTACTCTGGCAGTGGTAATATCTCCGGTGATAAATACTCCGACGTGGTGTCTACCTGGGGTGTTAAACACTCCAAGGCGGTTTCGCTGCACCCCCTTTTCCCCATGAGGGCTAAAGTTGTGAACAGAGGATGTGGAAAAAAAAAACAGATTTCACATGAAAATGGTGAATTATTGATGAGGCATGTCTCTTGGCCAAATGGCACAAAAATGAGTCTCTGCTTCTGGTGGTGAGCTGAAGGGAGAGCTGAGCAGCTGAGGAATGGGACGGTTACTATGAAAATCAAGGCAGAAAAGGCACTCAGATGCAGCACTCAGTCAGATCGGCAGGCCGGCTGCCCGCCTCACCCCTAAGAGCCAGGGGCATGTTTTTGTTTTGAGAGCCATCTTTAGGGTATCAGAATACACCAGAATCTGGCTCCAATACCTCCTTGTCTTTACTGATTTGAGGCCTTTTTCTGATTTTATAAACTCCTTTTCCATTGCTAACACAGACAGGAGAATGAGTGTGTTCATGCCATATTACCGGAATAATGCTATAAGACCAACCTTCATTGATGATTTTTGTCTTACTACTAAAAATTCCAACATTGATGAATAGATTAGGGAAAAAAAAGATTCCAAGTGTACAAACGGAAATTTTAATCAAAACGTTTATCAGAAATAATCCCCCCATACAAAATTATTCCTTTTATAACTTTGCAGGGAGAGAATTAAGGCAAATTGTTATAATACTGATCAATTCCAAATTCCCTTCTCCTGCAAATTTTCCATACAACATATATAAGTGGCAAGTAGAATAAACCAGAACATTAACTTTAAATCTTTGCTGAAATAATTTTGTGCTCTTTAAATACTTAGATTTGGTCAAAATATTTTCTTGTTCTCTGATTGCACACTCAGATGTATTTTGATTTAAGGTCTTGTCAGCAAGTCATAGGTTCAAAGTATTAATTCTTGTCTTTTGCCTCATTCCCCTGAAATGTCATCCTCACAAGAAGAAAAAAAAAAAGATTTGTGGTAACTGATGTCTGAACATCAGTATGAGCCACAGAAAAACGCTTACATCCATCCCAAATTTTCCCTTCAGGCATTAACTCCTGGATATTTACTGTACTATTTGAAACCAATCTCAGGCTACACAATAACACAAGGACTAGCAGTTATATGGTCTAAAGGAAGATATTACTTATGTATAAATCTAATATGGTTCTCTCAGGGCCAGGTAATCGTACCATGAGAAATTCGTAAGCATTAAGATATCAAAAACCTTAAATTCTCTATCCCTGAATAATGTCTTCCAAGAAATCGGGATTAAAGTGAAACTCAGCGTCCCTAAATGAAAATGGGGTTTCGATACCGGAATATATGCAGCAGCATCCAGAGCGATATGGACTTATTTTGTCCAAAATAATGAATGAGATGCGAGGTTACAAGAGGCTGCTTACGGCAGTGCAGGAGGGGTGAGACTCATGGCGACAAATAGAGCCATCTGACAGCTGCAAAACGACAGGGTTCAATCGGAAGCCAGACCGCCCCTCCGCTCTGCACAGGTAGAGCGAGAGGTGAGGGAGTCATTTAAAGTGAGTCGGAGAAACGCAAATCAATCCGTTTCTCCTTTTAATTTGCGCTCTTCCGCCTCCTAGCCTGAGAGATGCATTCAGAAGAGGGACGACGCAAAGCCTTTCCTCCACAGACTGTTTAACAGCTTTATGGCCAAGAATCTCAAGCAAATCAATTGCCTGAGGACAGGTAGTATCATACATGCTCTCAAATTTTAGATAACTGTCCTTACACAGTTTTTTCTTCCAATGAGCACCAAATTCATTAGTTGGAGGAAATCAACATACATTGAGCTGGAGGCGTAGTTAATTAATTATGGGTGGTGGCTTAATGGTTTGGGATCTAGTCCCAGATCTGTGCTGTCTTGTTTCCAACCTGCTGTCCAGAAAGATGTACTTAGGTGAAATGGTGTTTCCAAATTGCCTCTGTTGCATGTGAGCCTGTATCCTGGGATAGAATAGTGTTCCATGCCCTGCAATAGGCTGCAGGCTGCCTGTGACCCAGTACTGGAGGAAAGATGGATGGATGATCTATAAATACACACAAGCGCCTGACAGTGTCTTTCACCCTTGTTGTTCCTTAGCAATTGCAAGTTGCTTACAGCACAGGTCAGGTGGGCACATACATTTTCTTTTATTCTACTGTTAGATATTCTTTTAGTCTCCCTGCATGTTGTGATAATCTCATAAGTCCACAATATCCCAGGCTATGAATAATTCTATTAATTTACTTCCTCCCTGCCCGTGTTTTTGTTATATCGTGCTCAAAACATTGTTAGTGAGTGTCCTGTGGGCTGTTATGCAGCAAGCTGTCTGTTGTCCAAAATTGCACAGTCAGTTGGGGAAGATCCTTTGATGTCGGTGATGAAATTTCTTGAAAGCTTGGCCAGGAATGGAATAGAGAAGCAGGGAGAGGAGGGTGGTAATCATGAGGAGTGAAGGTGAAAAGATGGAGGAGGAAGCTGATAAATGATCCACAGCCTCTAGGTTTGCAAGTTCCACCATCCTGCCTCAGTGAGTGCTCAGAGAGAGCCCTTGACCTAAAGCGCTTCGGAAAAACTCCAAACGCCCTTGGTCTTCTGAGGAGGCCATCAAGTGGAGCGAGAATGAGAGAGAGACAGGCTGATAGAGACGTACTGGCATACACATGCCGGGGTGCCTTCAGGGCCTGGAGTAAGCTGTAGAGCTGGACCCCCCCAGGAAGTAAGCGGGCCACAGGCCCAAAACGTGATTCAAAAGGTGGCCTTTTTCAATAGACAATACACATATTATTATATGTCAAAATCACCCCTGTAGGACCGTTTTGGCATATTTATTTTCATGTCACATACATCAGAATGATTTTGTTACAGAAGAAGGGGCAAATGAGATCAGATGAGTAAGAGATTCGCCTCTCCTGGCACAGCCAGGCAACTCCCAGCATGCCTTGCTCCACAGGAAGTCCTGCAGAAACGCAAATACACTTAGGTACAATACTTCTAGATAAAATATGTTTTTTGAGAATGAAAAAAAAATCTGCCTCCCTGTACATTTGTGAGACGCGCTAATTGCCCCGATGATCGTCTAACACATTATGTTGCCTGCCATATTTATAGTTGTGTCCACTTTTCATTATGGTGTTCATTACTGGGTATAAATAATGCTCATAAATGTGTCGACACGCCTGGACCCTCTGTAACACTGCCAGGTGATATCTATCTCGTCCGCAGTTATAAGACGTAACCTTCCTCAATCCTGCACATTAGTCCTATCTCGGTTCCCAACAGCCCCTCCTGCAGCAAGAGCAGCATTAACGTTTGAGTCTATAACATCCTCCTTAGCCAATGGCCGTCGTGACCCCTTTCATCCCATTTCATAAAATACGAAATGTTATTAAAACACATTAAAAATGCTTTTGTGCGGTATATTATAACAGATCATGACACTTTTAAGAGAACGGTGCACACGATGTCCACTCCAGCGTTATTGTTACTGGTGTAAATATCCATTTTAAATAGAAACATTACTCATTTGAATAATCTGTTTGGCATTTTAATGATTAAAAATAAAAACATTAATGCCTGTAAAGTAAGACTAAATGATGGAAACATATTAATTTTAGTCATATTTCTGCAGTAACAATTAGTTTTGTGGGACTACTTAACTCAGTTTGAAGGGTATATTTTAAAACAGACTACAAAATTACTTTCAGAAATGAACTGAGAACTGATTGAAAAGCAAATAAAAGGACAAAATCTTTGGAAAGATAATGTGAGCCATCAGTTTCATGTATTTACCTGTGTTGAATGTGTTTGTTTTCGAAACTTATAGTATAATTTTTCAATAATAACACAAATAAGTATTTTATCAGGGATGAAAAACAATGTTCCCACAACCTTGTACTGGATAGATGGTATGGGAGATTGATGGATGAACGTAAAACGGGGTCCGTTTTCCAACATGGGCCTGCAGGACTGATGCCAATGTTCAGCTTCTTAATCCCTATGCTGCCTTTTGCTTCCAATAGGTCACCGGACTCCAGAACCGTGGTGAGGCTGGCAAACAAATCCAAGAAGAACAGACATAGGCTGTGATCAGCTCCAGGCTGGAAGATTCTCTCAGACCCTACAGGAGGGAAGCTACAGACAGCCATTTCATGGTGAGGATCTCTCGGCTGGATCACAGCCCTACTGCCAGCCAGCTTCACATCAACACCAGCAGATCAAGGAGAGCAGCTCCGGTTCTTCTGCTCCGCGGTATCGTGAAAAGCCCCGCAGGCAAAGAGGGGGCATCACATGAGATGTTAAGCACAGATTGCGTGACCCAGGCTTAGCTAGCAGGAAACAGGGCTGTGTCGTCGTGCTCACAGAGTATTTTACCACCCCCTTAATGGAATCCCATGTATTAACATAAAAGCGTCCTCTTTAACGCTGCCAGCCGGCCACCAGGAGTTACGACGGGGATCAAATGAAGGAGCCAGAAGCCACAGAGAAAGAGCGATCAATCAGACCCCATGCGACATGTAGCTGTAACTCCAGCTCGCTTAGGGATGACACGTCAGCCCAGCTCCCAAGTGGCCCCCGGTTTAAAGCCAAATATGGTCTGCCGGGGAAACTGCAGAACATCATTTGAAACCAGCAAAGAGTGGGAGACACTGGTCTCGGTTATAAAGTGCCCCCAGGAATAGGATGCATGGTGTGAGTGAGGACTTGTGGAAAGGAAAGGACGGAATTAACGGATTCGATTAAAATGAAAAACGGTGACACGTCAAGGCCCCCACATACAGATGCGACGACACGGGCCCTGCACTCCGGAGACAAGTTTGCACCCCTCGTTACTGGCCGCCTCCTTCTCCCGCTTAATCATATCTCTGCTATTGATCAGACCGCTAATTAGACTCCAAATGAACAGCGTTAAATAGAGGGCTTTGTTGAGTCGTACTGTGGAGGAGCAATAGAAGACAGGAATGAAGCGAAAGGAATGAATTTTAAAGAGATCAAGACATGATTGTGCTTTTATGTATTGACACACATTGAACAACTGCCTTGAGGACTTTCGGACACCTGATTTGACCTTGATGGTAAAAATAAACTTTCTTGAATGCAGATAATTTCTTTAATTGGCTGTCCTTTTAGTAGTTCAAAAGCTCAACCTTTCCCATTCGCCAAATGTACGAGCCGAGACGAGGGAATACAATGAGTAATTGAAGTAACACAGCATCTGATAGGTTTGTCTGATGACAATCATTCTAAAATGCCAAAACATTCAATCGGAAATGCCACGAGTCTAAAAGTCACACGGCAGTGATCTGAGGCATCTACCTCGACGTCACAAGACCCAAAGTTAAATGGATCTGAACGATACAGATGCTGCAAGAAGGAAAATGTGAGTCTACCTTCTGTTCACAGGTGACAGGTCTCCAAATCGCTCCAGAAACTGCAGCACAGCTGATTAACCAACCAGAACTGTACCATGAGCCTTGAAAACCTGATTAACTGCATTGAACATAAGGTTGTTGCAAAGAATAGGTTGCAGCATACAGCAAATGAGCAAATTACCAACATCTGAGAAAAAACATGTTTTGTAATTATATCTACATGACCTGCGAAGACATCTGGCCTGAATATTATGAAAATTCAGCCACTCTGAATGACTCGTTCATATGAGAGACTTTAATTGGCTGGATGGATACTGAAAATCTTCTCTAATCAGACACCTCACAGTCTGGTCATCCTCATGTTTCCTCAGCTCTCATGCTTTGATTACCTTCCAGAACATTCCACACTTTTGAGATGGTACAAATAAAGGTCCACCTCAAAGGTCTCATTTCCATCAACTCTGAGAAAAGTGCGAAGAGTTTTATACGAATGATACAACACTTGTGGGATCTAGTGGGGGGTGTTCATGTTAAAAACTATTAATTGGCACTTAAGATTCAGGCTTTCATCGAGGAAAACTAAATGATTGAAAACAAAAATATCAGGGGCCCAGTTCCCAAAACCACTTCTCTGGCCATTTGAGGTTATAGATTTAGAATTCTCTCTAGCCACTGAAAGGCTCTGCTAAAGCTGAATATTGTTAAATTGACAAGTGATTACTTAGACTTGTATGGCTACTCCTCATAATGGTAAATGGATTACATTTATATAGCGCTTTTCTACTCCTACGAGCACTCAAAGCACTTTACAATTCATGCCTCGCATTCACCCATCCACACACACACATTCATACACCGGTGGCAGAGGCTGCCATGCAAGGCACCAACCTGCTCACCAGGAGCAATTTGGGGTTCAGTGTCTTGCTCAAGGACACTTCCATGGGGTCAGGAAGAACCAAGACTTGAACCTACAACCCTCCAGTTGCTAAATGATCCTGTGCCACCTCCTGCGCCACCATCGCCCTTCATTTGCTAAAGGCTCTGCCCATGTAGGTGTCGTAGCCTGACTGTCTTATCTCTGTGCTGGAGTCTAGAGCCAGGTCCCTAGCTAAACACTCCCAGCCAGCACAGCCTGATGGTTTGGACTGGGACGTGACACTGCTCGATCAGAAAAATGGAAGTAACCAGGGCTTCTGGAATGGGGCGTCTGATAGACCTCTGGGGAAACTTACAGCGAGTCTAACAAGCGTGACTAATAGCTCCACACAGATGAGAGCAGCCTGTTGCTTCTCCATCAGAACACAAAGCATTTAGAAGAAAGAGCCCTTAATTGACACACACAGATGCGGGCAGATCGCATCTCACTTCCAGCTTTGCTAGGAGTGTGTTTTACCTTGAAGTGAGATGCTTTAAGTCCAAGAGCGATCATCTGCATTGCGTTAAACATCAAAAGAGTCTTTGTTACTTGAGCGGAGCAGTAGGGAGCTCATTATAGCCGTCAAGGGCGGGAGCAGCTCACCTGCAGAGCCGAATGCTAATTCATGTGAATAATACCCACTTAATGCAGCAGCATGAAGGTGACCATTCGGGTGGGACGGGCGAATCAAGTGCTCAGGCTGGAGCCGTGAACGCCACAGCAGCTTTGCTTACACCTCTGCCAACCCACAAGCCTTCCCTTCAGAGTGTGTCTGGCTACAGGAGGAGATGAGTCCTGGGTCTTGACCCTCCTCTCAAGTTTTGTCTTCTAAATATCATGGCGACAACTTTCCAAAGGTGCGTGATCCAAAAAACCCGCAAGAAAGTACAAGACACCAGGCTAAGGAGGACGTAAGAGTGGCTGCTTGTACGGAACAATAACAGCAGTGGGAGGTCTCCGCCGTGAACAAATTTAAATACAGAAATAGAATCGTGACATTCGCGCTATATGTCTTGTTGTCCAGCTTTGTCCTTGGAATTCATTTAGGCATAATTGAAGTTGCAAAAAGACTTAATTTCAGAAATTACAAAACAGCAGGGTATACAAGATCCTTGAGTGGTTTGGGGAAAAAAATCTCCCACACAGAGTCAAACAGGGAGAATTTGAAAAGTGCAATTGTGTCCCAGGGAAAATGAGGGAACAATCAAATTAAGCTTGGAAGTCTCTTTCTATTCCTGGGGAGAGATTTCATATGGAGGACGCCCTCACGTATATCCCCCTCTGCCTCATACT
>JAABNX020000002.1:14804967-14817057 GCA_015163995.2 Mormyrus lacerda | reverse complement strand
GTTCCTTTAAATCAGAGCTAGATAAGATTTTAACAACTCTGAGCTATTAGTTAAGTTCTCCCCAAGCAAGCTTGATGCGCCAAATGGCCTCCTCTCATTTGTATATTTCTTATGTTCTAACTGAAGTATATTACAGCTGATTTCCACTATTCTGTTTATTACAGTTCATCCATCCATCACCTACCGCTTGTCCAGGGTTCGGGTCACGGGGGTAGCAGCTTCAGGAGAGATACCCAGACCTCCCTCTCCCCAGCTACCTCTACCAGCTCCTTGGGGAGGACGCTGAGGTGTTCCCAGTCCAGCCAAGAGATATATTCCCTCCAATGTGTCGTGGGTCTGCCCTGGGGCCTCCTCCCTGTAGGACATGCACGGAAAACCTCTCCAGGTAGCCGCCCAGGAGCAGCGGTTCTACTCTGAAACCCTCCTGGATATCCAAACTTCTCACCCTATACCTAAGGGAAAGCCCAGACAGCCTGCGGAGAAACCTCATTTCTGCCGCCTGTATTTGTGATCTCATTCTTTCGGTCATTACCCATAGCTCATGACTATACGTGAGGGTAGGGACAAAGATGGACCAAGATCGAGAGGTTTGCTTTCTGGCTCAGTTCTTTCTTAGCCACTACAAACCGGTTAAGCTCCCGCAAAACTGCAGACGCCGCACCGATTCGTCTGTCCAGCTCACGATCTCGCCTACCCTCACTCGTGAACAAGACCTAGAGATACTTGAACTGCTCCACTTGAGGCAGTACCTCTTCCCTGACCTGAAGAGGGCAATCCACTCGTTTCTGGCTGAGAACCATGGTCTCGGACTTGGAGGTGCTAATCTTCATCCCCGCTGCTTCCTGTGAACCGCTGCAGAGCACAGAGATTCCCAGCAGATGAAGCCAACAGGACGACAGTGAGGTATTCCTTAGGCCACCAAACTGGATATCCTCAACACACTGGCGCCTAGATATCTTATCCATAAATATTATAAACAGGACCGACGACAAAGAGCAGCCCAGGCAGAGCCCAACCTGCACTAGGAACATGTCCGACTTATTACCGGTAATGGGGACCAAGTTTCTGCTCCGTTCATACAGGGACCGAACCGCCCACCACAGTGGACCCTGGACCCCATACATCCGAAGCAACCCCCACAGAGCCTGGTCTTAAGCCTTCTCCAAATCCAGAAAACACATGTAGACTGGATAAGCAAACTCCCAGGCCCCCTCCAGTACCCTTGCAAGGGTATAAAGCTGGTCCAGTGTTCCACAGCCAGGACAAAAACCACATCCTCCTGTATCTGAGATTTGACTATTGATCTCAGACTCCTCTCCGTTACCCTGGAAAAGACTTTCCCAGGAAGGCTGAGAAGTGTGATCCCCCTGTGGCTGGAACACAGTTCCCTTTCCTAAATAAAGGGGACCACCACCCCGGTCTGCCATTACAGCGGCACATTCCCTGACCTCTACGCACTGTTGAGAAGGCGTGTCAGCCATGACATGTCCAAAATATCCAGAGCCTTCAGATACTCCAGGCCGATCTCGTCCACTCCTGTGGCCCGGACACCGCGTAGCTCTTTAACCACCCAGGCCACCTCAGCCCCAGTGATGGGCAAGCCCCTCTCAGCACCCTCGGGCTCAGTGCTCTCAGATGTCTCAAAGGCAGCGTGTATAGATGTATCTGAGGCAGGGTTGAGAAGGTCTTCAAAGTATTCCTTCCAACTCCGGGTGATGTCCCCATGTGAGGTCAACAGCACCCCCTCCCCACTATAAATAGTAGGAACCAGGAGCTGCTTCCCCCTCCTGATATTCCAGATGGTTTGCCAGAACCTTTTTGAGGCCGACCGAAAGTCACTTTCCATGACCAAACTCCTCCCACACCCGGGTTTTTGCTTCTGTGACCGCCCGAACTGTGTTCCACCTAGCCTGCTGATACCCATCAGCTGCTTCTAGAGATCCCCGGGCTAATAATTCCCAGTAAGCCTCCTTCTTAAGCTTGACAGCCCCCCTCACCTCTGGTGTCCACTATCGGGTACGGGGGATATCGCCATGACTGGCACCGACCACCCTGCAGCCACAGCTCTGACGACCGCTTCCACAATGGAGGTCCGGAACAGTGTCCACTCAGACTCAATGTCCCTAACCTCCCCCGGTATGCAGTTGGAATTCTGCCGGAGGTGCGATTTAAAGCTCCCAGGAACAGGAGCCTCTGCCAGACGTTTCCAGCAGACTCTCTATACGCTTCAGCCTACCAGGTCTGACCAGCTTCCTCCCCCGCCACCTGAGCCAACTCACCACCAGGTGGTGATCAGTTGACAGCTCTGCCCCTCTCTTCACCTAAACGTCTAAGACAGAAGGCTGCAGATCAGCTGATATGACTATAAAAATCGATCATTGACCGATAGCCCCGGGTAAGTTCATAACAAGTCCACTTATGGACGCCTTTATACTCTAACATAGTGTTCGTTATGGACAAACCATGCATTGCAAGTCCAATAACAGAACACCACTCGGGTTCAGATCAGGGAGGCCGTTCCTCCCAATCATCCCCCTCCAAGTCACATTGGTCATTGCTCATGTGAGCATTGAAGTCCCCCAGCAAAATGATGGAATTCCCTCATGGTGTGCTAACCAGCTCCAGGGTGGGGCCCCAGTGACTGGGGTGAGGGAAACGAGACTTTGTTGTAATACCTTATAATAGCGTTCTTTTGGATTGCTCTTTGTCTGGCCTCTCCCCTGGGACCTTTTTGCCTTGGGAGACCCTACCAGGGGCTATTGCCCCCGACAACATAGCCCCCAGGGTCACTGAGGCACGCAAACCCCTCCACCACGATAAGGTGACAATCCAAGGAGAGGTTAGTTACAGTATACTATAAATTGTATAAATATACTACTAATGCTATGAATGGTGCTAAGGTGACTTTAAATCCATACCTATCCATACTATTCAATCAGACTGTTGTCCTTGTCAGTGTATATGCACGGAAGGGGAATCGACTTATTGACCTGAGAATGTCTGACTCCGCTACAGTAGGTGGCGATATGGCTCCTTTCAACTTGTTAGTAATGGATTTTCCTGGTTCATCTATGACGTGACAGACGCACAAAAAATAACAATGGGTGTGTGGACAAATGAAGTGACAGAAGCTTTAAATGCAATCTCGTTGGAAGAATAGATACAAGGTCAGGACGGCATGAAGTGTTTAGTATGACAGCACGGTATTGGAAATTTTTCAAATATTGAAATGTGACTTAGTTGCAATGATTATTAGGGTATTTATGAAACAAAAAATGAGTTAAAAAAATTATTAACCTGTAGGAGTAAGTTAAACAGCAATTAAGAATTAAAATTACGATTGTCTCAGAGAAAGCATGCACAAGCTTATGCATAAACAGCGGAGGTAAACCTTAAACTGATTTTTAAACATGTGCTACATAATTTTGACAATTAATAATCGCACTACAAAACTTGCCAAGTTTTTTTGCCCTATCAGGTCAGGTTGGGGAGCATGTGCTGATGCAGTGCATTGCTGCACCCACCACATGGCAAAACTCTGAGATTCCAGCTGGCAACCCCCCAGGAATCAAAAATCAAAACTGTCTTAGTTCAACTAAGGCAAATTCGATTTAGCGCAATTTCAGTACGACAGTCATGTTTACATGTACTTTAAAAGTTCGATTTTCGTCAAACTATCACAATAATTCGTGCATATCGACGTGCCGAGTGCAACCTTGGTGTTTAACAAAAAATGATTTTTTTTCTGTTCAGTGTACTACTTCACTCTTTTTCCTTAAATAGCACATCCCATTGTTGATTCTACTAATTGCATGTTTCTTACCAAAGCATTCTTCAATAACAATTAAGATTGAAAAAACATGATAGGGTGGCATTGCCTGTCAATTTATGTGGCGCTCCTAAAATTCATTAAGGAGTGCTATTAGTGGAAATTGTAAGTCTGGAGCTTCAGGACAGAGATCCATTCCTTCACGAAAATGCAGGTGCCCTCATATTAGACCACACCAACTGTAGAACTCAAATTGAAAACTGCCCAAACTCATGCCTAGAACTGAACAACTAATCAAGTACTCAAATGAAGGGAGATTTAAGTAGGGCTCAATTGGAGGAGAAAAAAAAATTCAGCATTCATGCAAAAATCATTAGAATTAGATAAAAGATCCGAGTATCCTCTGGAAGAAACCCTCGTGATAAATAACCACTCCCATTGCTCCTAATCATGGCACTCACCAAAATCAATTTATGCAATTTAGTTTCCTGTATTTTGGATATTCGGTAAATGCTTAACTATTTTTGAAATGGCACTATAGTGCCCTCTACTGGATCGTACAAATAAAACATGCAGAGACATTCAACAATGTTGACTTGTGATGAGCTTTGAAACACGTGTGCTGCCCGAAGTGGTAAAACATTGTTTTTGTTAATTTGTTCCTTTCTGCTTACCATAGTTTCCCAGGTAGCGATGGTTCTAGACAGATTCGAAGACAAGCTGCCGTTTTCTTTCTCTCTGCAACCATCCAATGCATGTTAAAATGACAAGTGAACAGCTGTGTGCTTAAAGCAAATTTATTTAATGTTGTTTTCAGTTGTCTTAAGTTCCCAGAACAAACAAAAATGTTTAATACTTAATTTAGATTTTCACAGACAATGTTAGAAACACACAAATATTTTACAGAAAATTATTGGTATTGAGAATGTAAATTTGACCCTAAATGGTTCAGTGGAGAGACTCAAACTTAAAACTTTGTATCCCTTTAAGCTTAGGACACAAAATGTTTACCACAATCATGCAGAAACTGGGTGACAAATACTAGTAAAAATTCCAATTCCAAATAGTTAATATACACAGTCATCTATGTTTGCGGTCATTTAACAGAAATTAACCCTATGAAAAATCCCATAGACCCAGTAGTGGAGGTCAGTGCGTATCAAACCTTCAGGTCCCCTATATACAAACACCAATCTCCTCAGCTGGCTGCAAGGCTGCAGGTGAATCCAAAACATATACAGGTACCACCCCTGCGTGATCACCATGGACTCCAGGGTGTCGATCTCAGTACAGACTTTAATTTTCTAAAAGGGAAGAGAATAAGTTATTTAAAAAAAAAAAAAAAAAAAAATGACCAGCAAAAAACATATTAGAGGGCAGTACGCAGACCCCAAGCATTTCTCACGCAACTGCACCCGGGTTATGAGGTTTCGCGGGACATCTGACGACTGTTCTCACCATCCCTGAGGATCGAAGCGGGGTGATGGTTCTCCTTGCTCTCATGTTTGAAGGCTTTGCTTGGGTCAAACCTGCGAGGGACCTGACTGGCCTTCAGCTGCTCCAGGTCCTTCTTCTGCCGTGTCACTTGAGCCCTGAGCTTCGATGCTTCCTGTGTTCATTCATACAATACAACTTCAGTTGTCCAAAGGAATTTCATGACGGCCACAAAGGCACAAAGATTACGCTCATTCCAAAAGTAAATCAGGCGAGCGCCATCAGATTTAAACACAAAATTCAGTAATTATCAGCATGTCACTAAGACTGTCAAGCACTGGCGTAGCACACTATCACTACGCATTCCGCCCTACGCTCTTCATCAGAATGACTAGAAAACACACTGATGTAAAATGCACTATTTAAAAATGGACACATCTTGGCGCGAGACGGTTAAGGAAAGAGCTGGCCCTTACATGGTAAATCCCGATGAACCTAGCAGCGTCCCAGATTACCATTCCTAAAAAGACGCCCCGGCGGGAATTGGCCACGTCACCTGCTTGAGGACGATGTTCTCCTCCTTCAGCTTCATCACGTGCTTGATTTTCTGCCGCTGATTCTGGTGCCCCAGAAGACGAGCATAAGCATCTGCTAGCCTGTTGAGCTCCTCCTGCGTGGCCCCGTTCTCGTTCAGTAAGGCATCCCGCTCTGCTGAGAAGCTATCCAGTTGTTCCTGCAGTCACACGCACAAGTGGGACCGTCACCACCTACAGAGCCATTCCATTATACTAGAACACAGGGAAGCCCTGAGCTTTCAGGTTGATGCTTTGCCTACCTGGAAAGGATTAACTTTGGCATAGAGTTCTTCATAGCGCTTTCGCCAGATGCCCAACTCTGTGGAGTCTGCAGTGCTGAGAGATGATGTACACAAAGAGCAAACGACAGTGATGTAACATTCTTACTTTAGAGCGGCTATGCTTTCTGTAAAGGACTTGGTTACACATGACAGACACCTAACACAGAATAAGGAGGCGGTGCTGTCAAATCGTAAAGCAGACAAACCACCATGTTCTTTCCACCTCACACCACGCTCACCTCTTCTGGAGCTCAGCCTCAGGCGGCCTCTGATAGCTGATCCTTTCCTCCATCTGCTTCTTCAACTCCAGTCTCTCCCTTTCCATGTCCTTTTGAAGGTCTCTCTTCTCATCCTCCATCTGCTTCTTCAGGTCCACTTTTTCCTGCTCTGTCCGTCTTTGAAGATCCCGCTTCTCCCGTTGCAGCTGTTCCAGTTGGGTCTGTAGCTCCTCGATTTCAGCATGACGTGTCTCCAGTGACTCCTTCAAAGACGCCTTTTCTGACTGCTCCAGCTCCAGCAGTCCCAGGAGCTCCCGTCTTTCTGTCTTCTCCTGGTCCACCTGACACTGGAGCTGGACCACCACTGAGGTGTGACTTTCGGCTGCGCTCCGTAGCTCTGCATCCCTCTCAGCCAACCTTGTCTGCACATCCAGCAATGCCCTGCAATATAAATAGAAACAGTATGCATATTTTAAAAAGTTGCACCTTACAAAAAAACTGACAAATGTCACACTGCAAATCCACATCCAAAGCCGGATCTCAGTACATGAGCCCAGACTTCACAAAGCATGATAGACCATCACTGACACAGCCAGATGCTAATGGGGGAAACCACCTTTTGGTCCGGATGTCTCCAATACAAATAGACCACAGGCTATCAATGACCAAACATATTAGGAAGACGACCCACAGCATCACAGCACTCAGCTTTAATTTACTCCTCCTGCCTGCTGGTTTCAGAGACCACACAGGTTTAATGAGCACTACAAGCTATCATTAACAAGCCAAACAGTCTGATTAACATCAGGGCAGTATTTTCCTGCTAGCTGTAATCCTCATACCAGCACATCAGCCAGTTAATTTTGGGCCCATACTAGCCCAGAGTTCTGGAAAATTCTGGAAGACTGCATCCATAATGTTAGTGTGGAACATTTTTCCAAAAATAAAGTGAAATGGAATTAGGGCTATTAATGCCCAATATTAATAATTGCATAATCCATCGATCTATTTCATGGTTAAATTGAGCAATATTTTTTGTATATTTTTTATATGGTCAGTTTAGGCACTCGACTTCATTAAGTGAGTCTTAAGGAAGTATATTCATGGTTTTGGACTGTAGGAAGAAAATCAGGGGATCCGGTGTAAACACACAAACAAAATTATATATGGCTGCCAATTATCCAATTAAAAATTCGAGCTAATTACAATCGTGCATAACGAACACGCAGTACAGAACCACGTGCAGCTACTTTAATCCTGTACTTGTTATTTTTCTGACTTGAACAGAGCTCTTGCTCGTAGGCTGGGCCTGCATGTACTTTCTTTGCTCCTCAGACCCTCATTTCGCCATGTCTGCTCTTCCTTACACCGTATTGCAGAGTAAAGGAGACAGATTTTATTCATGCTTAAAAAGAGAAAAGTTTCAGCCCTGAACCTGATCATCATCAGAAAAGGAAGTTAGTTTTGCCAAAACAAGTGGTGCATATCAAAATAAACAATCCAAAAACTCAGGACTACCAAATTAAAAAGGGTGGATTTACTCAATGAAATGAAATCTGCTTCCAGTCAGTTTACAGGTCGATGCTTCACGTCATTCTCCTCTCGGCCTTTTGCAGCTGCATTTCGCGTTAGCCCACCTGGCATGATCATCTTTGGCTTTGCCTAGGGAGAGCTGGCTGTCCTGCAGCTGCTGATGCTCCTCCTCAAACTGCTGCTTTACCTTCTTCACCTCCTCCTCCAGCTCCTGGCATCGAGCCTTTACGAGGGGCATCTCACCAGCCAACGACTTCTTGGTGCTGCCAATCATCACAGGTCGATAATTAAACTGCTTCCTGTGAAACAAAATTCCTGAGGAATCATAGATCTGTCACCCCCAGTACCTCTCAAGCTCAGTGGCCATCTCTCCAATCCTCTTCCAGGACAGACTGTGTCCCTCTTGGAGTTCTCTCATTTCCTGATGGTGGCGCTCTTCTAGTTCTGCCCTTTCCAAATCCTTTCTATTAAAGGCATTTCTCTGTCAGCTCAACATGACCTGACTCTTTTCATCCCACATTCACCCATGACACTAAAGAACAATAAAACCCTAAACCATGCTTCGGTTTCTAAGAATCTTTTTATACAAAAGTATAAAACACCAAGGACACATCTTCCCCCCAGGGCCTCCCCAGTCGCTGACCTCTCCACCTCAGCCTGCACCGTCTTCAGCTCCATCTGCAGCTCCCAGTTCGCTTGCTCCAGGTGCTGCATGGCTTCCTCACTGCGTTGCTCCTTCGCCTCCAGCTGAGACACCTCCTCCAGGACCTCCTCAAGCTCCGCCTCCAGCTGGTGGCGCTCCGCCTCCGTCTCAGCCTGCAGGCGCTCCGCCAAGTCCGACAGCGAGCTCGCCCGTGACTGAGGCAGGGGGACAGGGACCATCACCACGACATGCCTTCCAGACCTCACCAATCAATCTAAAATCAGGTTAGACGGGTATCGACATCCGAAAGGGGCTCACCTTTTCCTCCTCCAGCAGCTCAGCCACGACTCTGTGGGCCTGCTGCAGCTGCCAGTATGACTCTTGGTCTGCCTGTCTCTTGTCCTGCAGAGATGTGATCTCTGCTTTCAGTTCTTCCACTCTCCTCAGCCCTTCCTCTTGTGTTTTACCTATATGGCAAAGCAACCTTTACCTCAGACACAAACGACAGAATCACAGCTGTACTTCCTCAAATTAATGCAATTCAGATATTAAAATCAACCAGACCTTCAAGTAAAACCAATTCTAAAGGCAGCTTAAACAAGAAGAAAGAATAGGACTCAGTACCTCGCTCCTCTTCCAGATGCAGGCACCTTTCTCCAAGGAGGGCGACCCGCTGGTCCAGCTCCTCCTCAGTTCTCCTCAGGATGTCCCTGAGCCTGGCCAGCTCCTGCTCTTGATGGCTCACGGCATTTTGGGAATTTCGCAGCTCCTGAGTCCGCCGCTCCAGCTGCCTCTCCACCTCCCCACACGCACTCCTGGAGTCTCGCAGCGCCGAGTCACATCTCTCCAGCTCCAGCTCCTTCGCCGCAAGTGCATTCTGGGATTGTGACAGCTCTTCAGTGCACTGCTTTAGCTGGTGCTCAAGACCTCTGCAGGAAATTCAACATTGAATCACAAATTAAAGCTACGAGCCACTTTCGCTAGATTAATGCCAGAAAAAGTCGCCGCTCCAAAAGAGTCGCACCAATTCTCACAAAAAGCGACGGGTGTGTTTGAGCCATAACATGCTACAAAGCAGAGTGCCACCTCGTGTCCCCTTTAAGAGCCAGGAGACCTGTGGCTGTGGAGTACGCTGCAGGACAGATTTCCATTCCTGAATGCGGGAGCTCAAATGTCTATTTTATCAGATTATTTACGTACGCGAGTGAATAAATATTTCTTTTATTCTGTGAATGACCTAAGTTACTATGCCTAATTTAGTTTTTACACAGCCAGCCTATACTGGAACGTCAGGAAGAACGTTACCATTTTGAAAGCTGGCAGAGACAGCCTGAAAAGCGCTGGAGGACGCAGGAGTCTGCTTGTGGAAAGGACAAACAGAACACTGTATACCTACGGAATGTCAAAGTCAGTGAGGGTCGTTATTTGGCGGTCTGTCATTGTGAGCGACTGCAATGGGAACCACTTGCCTTCTGCCTGTTGTGACAGATGCACCAAATTGCTGTCAAACTATAGTCATGCCAAATATTTTTTTCCTTTGCAGGTGGGAAGACCAGGTTTTTCTTGGTCAACTGCACAGTTGCTTATGGCTGCCCCAAAATAATGTGCCAACAATGCACCTGAGACCTCATTTTAAGACTGGACATGCTGACGGGCGCCTGAACATTTGCTATTTAGGGAAAGTGATTAGCGGTCATTGTTGACAAACCATAACACACAGTGTAAGACGACAAAATACGTCCTCTGCATTTAACCCATATGTGACATAGCAGGGGGCAGCTAACTCCAGCAATCTTTACAAGTGTACTTCCCTAATCATTAGGCCACCCCTGCCACACGGGCGCAGGGCAGGAGAACGACAGCGCCGGGCTCGTGATAGCAGAGACACGTGCATCACATCTGCTGTCGCTTTGCACCAGATGATAAATGGGGCCCAAGAAGTGCAGCGAGACCCTTACCGTAGTTTTACCATAGACTCCGACATTTTACTGTGCACCTCAGATGTGCCCTCTTGAAGCTTCAAACGCAGACACTAAAGAAGATATAGAAGAAACCAGCTCAGGCACACTTGAAGGCTTACAGGTCTAAACAAGTTCATCTAAGTTAATGGTACCTGGATCTCCTCGTTGGCCGTATCCAAGTATCCCTGCAGCAGTGTGATGTCATTCCTCAGCTCGTGGATATTAGCTTAAAAGAATAGGAGCATGACTGTACATCGACAAGTTATTCATGAAGAGAAAACCAGCCTAGACCAATGCGGGATATGTACATTGGGATATGTTCTTACATCCAGAAGGTTGTAGCTTCAAATCCTGCAGCCAGCAGAATAATCATAATTAACTCTGACTGATCTAGGGCTGCTTAGTTTCAACTAAACATCGCTTTAGACAAATGTGTGCGTTAATTAAATGCATTAATTTAAGTGCAAAATCTTACCATTCAGCTTCTCATTCTCAGTAGCCAGGTCCTCGTTCTGAGCTTTATGCTCTTGGTAGAGCTTGTCTTGGGTGGGAGGAAAAAAAAAAAAAAAAAACATGAAACAGGGGCCATGTGGCTCCACAGGTTAGGGTGATGTTCCTGTGATTGAAATGTCGCTGGTTCAGATCCTGTTTGGCAGAATGATGTCATTGTCAGGCCTCTCAGTGAGGACCTTCACCCTCAACGGCTGTAGCGACTGGCCGGCCCTGCTTTCCCCAACTACATATTGCTTTGAATTAAAACATCTGCATCAACATTTTCACAGCTCTCAAACGGAAGTCCCCCTCCTCAGAATGTACGTTACGCTCCTGTAACGCGGCGGTTTCACTCACCCAGGTCCTTGCCCCTGTCCCTCACAGCCTCCAGAGTCACACGCGACGTCTCAAGCTCCTTCTCCAGCAGCTTCACCTGACCCTCTAAGCTGATCTGCAGGTAGCTCAGCTCCTGCAACAAGAAGAAAAGTTGGCTTGTCTGGAGTATACTCGTGTATTAAAGGCCAGTATAAGCAGGTTATTTAAAATTAAAAGCAGTCATTTAAATTCAAGAACTGTGTAGAGTTATGCAGAATGATCTAATCACCATCTACAGCTAGACGGAACTGTGTTCACAGCCTTACCTTGTCTTTCACATCCAACTTATTTCTTGTTTCAATTAACTCCAGGGACAGAGAGTTAATCCTCTTTTTGGCGGTATCTGCAGAAACCTTTTGAAGAAAGGGCAGGCCATTAAAACCCATCTGATGAAACCACAGATGAAAATGACTAAAGGAAGGATCTTTAACTGTGATTACGCTCAAACAATCCAGCAACACCAATGACAGATGTATTTCAGATGAATCCGAGAGGCAGTGCAGATACCTTGATCTTTAAGAACTCATTGGCTTTCTTGAGCTCTGCTATCTGTCTCTCCAGAGATGCCACATTGGAAGAGAGGCCAGTCTTTTCCCTCACAGCGGCCAGTAACTTAGCCTCCATCTTCCTCATCTCCTCCTCCAGGGTTTGCAGCACACGGTCCTGCTCCCCACGCTGCTGGACCAGGAAGCGGATCTACAGCACAGAGGTTCCATCATTAACAGGTACTTGCATGAGTATTCATCAACAACATACACCACTTATTCATATTTGCTATTGGGGGGGGGGGGGGACTCAGGAATTGGAAT
>JAABNX020000002.1:14779571-14793467 GCA_015163995.2 Mormyrus lacerda | reverse complement strand
ATATCTGCTATAGGATGTATCTGCAATAGCATATATCTGCAATAGAATGTATCTGCAATAGGATGTATCTGCAATAGCATATATCTGCAATAGAATGTATCTGCAATAGGATGTATCTGCAATAGGCTGTATCTGCAATAGAATGTATCTGCAAAAGGATGTATCTGCAATAGGATGTTTCTGCAATAGGCTAGATCTACAATAGGATGTATCTGCAATAGGCTAGATCTGCAATAGGCTAGATCTGCAATAGGATAGATCTGCAATAGGATAGATCTGCAATAGGATATATCTGCAATAGGATATATCTGCAATAGGATGTATCTGCAATAGGATACAGTATATCTGCAATAGAATGCGAGGTGATATATTTATCATTGGTATCTCTCCGCCAGCAATGTGAAAGCGCTCACCTGCACATGCCTCTGCTTGAGCAGCGTCTCATAGCGGTTGGAGGGTGGATACGGAATAATCACGCCGTAGTTCTTACACTCTGCTCGGAAACGTTTATCCAGTAGAACACTGAGGGGGACATGCAGACACCACTGACCCCAGAGCTGTCCGGGTGGTTTCCTTTGATAGTGGTCATGAGTTACACGGACTGGTGCCTTACCTTCCGGCCATTGCTTTGTAGTAGGCAAAAATTTGATCTGCTAGCTTGTACACAAATTGGTCAAAACACAGATTCACCTGTAACGAAAGAGAGATAATTAGGCCAATATAGTCTGGCAAATCCCAAAAACAACACAGTAGTGGAAATGATTAGTAGTATTTCATATTAGGGTTAAGCACCAGCACACCACCAATGACCAAAAACTCATATACTATGTCATTGAGGAAAACAACCAGGTTCAATCTAAGTATCAACACTTACCTCAGCTTCAATTTCATCATACAGAAACTGTTTCTTGAACTTTGTCAGAGCGTAGTAACCGCTGTCATTGTACAGATCCAGCGGGTACAGTACATACCTGGAGAACATGACCAGCTCCATGTTAAATCGCAGCTCAGTTTTACTTTTATTTATTTAGCCGATACTTTAATCTAAAGTAATGAGAACGTTCAAGAACTTGTTCAAGGGCTCAGCGATGACATCACAGACCATAGACACAGCATCCTCACTCACTGAGCAACACGCTCATGCCACACAGGACAGAATAGGTCTACAATATTACTTGCAAAGACTAAAGTTCTTACTCCATCATGGAAGGCTCCTTGGTCTCCAGGATGTGGTCTGTGAGAATCCAGGGCATGGACATCTCGATGGGGAACTGGATCCTTCGGCCCATGGTCAGCTCCAGGAAGAACTCACGGAACCAGAGCTGAGAGAGATCACAGCACTGCTGTAGGGTCTCTGCCGGGACAGACACAGAGGGGGTCACTACAGTCTGAGGTCACGTATGATTGGAAAGTCCCCATGTCGTCCTCCTGCCGTACCACTGAAGTTGAGCAGGTGGGTGAAAAAGAAAGACTGCTTGTGGAAGTCCTCGATGGCCATGACTATGGGGCCGTCCAGGCTGCTGCGGAGTGTCTTCTTGGAGCCACTCTTGTCTGCGATCAGGGACTCCAGCATGGTGCGCACCATGTACAGCTGCACAGCACACAGGCGAGAGAGGCACATGTCACACATGGGCACCAGAAAACCACATCACTTTCCCAGAAATGACCCAGGCACCATCCCCTGACCTGGGTGCTGGAGGGTCCCACAGCTCGCCTGGGCACTTTGATGTCAAAGCCCCCCTTGGGGTCCTTCTCCCCTCGTAGACAGGGGTCATTGGGCGGCTCCCTTGCCCCCTCCCAGTCACATATGGTCTTCCGAATTGCCTGGAGGACACTAGGACAGAGGTATGGGAAGGTGTGTGTATAATGCTAACAATGGAAAACTAAGAAACAGCACATACAGAATTTCCTACATTTACAATACGAACATCAACATTGTTAGTGTATGTAATGGTTCTTCATCAGACCCCAAACAGATAAAGCATAGTGCCACATCATCCTCCTCCACCTACCTGACCTACATTGTTAGTGTATGTAATGGCCCTTCCTCAGACCACCAACGGATAGAGGACAGTGCCCTATCATCCTCCTCCACCTACCTGATCAGGACATTCTTCTTCTTCCGCACCGCCTGCCGCAGCGGCTCCCTCAGGATCACCTGAGCAAAGTCTTGCAGCGCAGCATAGATGCTAATCCGGATAGCCTGGTTGAACACACTCTCCATTCGGCCCATCAAGACCTGCAGGCCCTTGATCATGGCCATGACTTCTACCAGGGCAAACTTCTCCTCGCTGGTGTAGTTATAGCGCGTGGCTCTCTCATACTCCTCTGCCGTCCCAGGGCAGTCCTTGTTGCAAAACTTATCAGTGGGATGCACCAATTTCCAAGAATACTGAGGGGTAAAGCAGAGAAACTCATTTTAGTGTACATTAAACTTCAGCATCCATAATCCATGAATCCAGGCTCCTCCAAGGACATAACATGAATATGAATTGTCATGTCATGAGCTTCCAAACATATGGAAATCCTTATTCTCTTTCATGACGTTAAGTCTTCACCCAATGAGATCTCGAGTCACTGCGCATATTTGAAGGGTACTGTATTGTGTAGGTATTGTGTTTTTCAGGGAAAGCCATCAAGCTGACCACAAAGGTCATCATACACTGCTAAGTATTAACCCGTCACCGTTGGCTAAAGAGCAGAATGTATGAGGGACACCAACTGCTATTAGGATAAAGCAGATACCTTTCTCAGACCATCCACCGGCCTTCGCGGAAGGTAAGTAGGGCATGCATGGTAGGTAGCCTGGGAACTTGTATACCTACCACCTCCATGACATGGGTGCTCCACTTGGACAGCAGCTGTAGGCCCCTGAGTGCCAGGTCAAAGAGCTCCCTGTACTCCTCGTCTGACTTCTGGCTGTCAAGGCCTGAACCGGTCACCACCTCACTGTTGCTGTAGCGGGCTAGCTCTGAGATGAATCGGATGTGGTCCTCTCTGATGTGTACCATCTGCTCACACAAGTTATACTGGGGACTGATGCTGCTCTGAGTGCATGTCCACCTGGGAAAGATGGGAAGATCTGCATTTGAAAGGCTTCTCTCTTTTTTTATGGAAAACTAACATTCTTCTGTTATTAGGGGCAGCTTGTGGCTCAGAGGGCTGAGCCTCTGTGCCTGTGATCAGAAGGCTGCTGGTTTGAGCCAGACCTCAACATGTCTGCAGCTCCTAAAGCAAGGCCTTTGGTGCCCAGATCCCCGAATGCTGCAACAGGTGGCTTGTTCTCACATACAGAGAGCAAGTTGGGGGAGGTATAAAGAGAATTTCCCCACAGGGATCAATAAAGTCTCTATTATTATCTTCCCAGGCTTTTTCCCATTTCCTGAACACTGACCTGGACTTGTTCTCCTCATAGTGGGCACTGGTCTCGATGTACCGGGACAGCTCAATCTGCATGTCCCCGAAAAGGGGGACAACTTGAAGCTGCTGAAGAGCCAGAAAAGTCAGACCAAACTCAACAGGGGACCCATAATCAAAGCCCGGAATTATAACACTGGAATGTAAACAGAGATATTCTAGATGAAAGTCTGAGCAGTTTTCCTTCAAAAACAGAAGGCCTAACCTTGAAGAACTTGTCAATCTTGCTCAGGTTTATCCTTTTCTTGGCATCCAGTTTGTAGATGTTGCTGACGCTCCCATCCATCAGGTAGAGGCCGAAACCCATGACCTGTGACAGGGCAAAGTCAGCGATAACCCCCAGGGGCACCATAAGCATCTGAGAATAGGCTTGGGAAAGAGGGGAAAAGGGTGGTCACCTTCAGCAGCATGTGCTTCTCACTGGGTGTGAGATACATCTTATTCTCATAGTAGTCTACACTGATGTTGATGATGTCAGCCAAGAGTTCCTCGTAGCCTGGTATTACCTCGAGCTGCTGGTGGAGACACTGCAAGGAGGCATAACCCCATCACATGAACAGGCATGTCTCACACACATACGGTACAGACAGACAGACACTGACTCAACTTAACTACATTTACATTTTGTAAATAACAATCTCTTATGCCTCATCACCTTAAAAGTAAAATTGACAAGCAAAAAAATAACACAGTTTGAGTTATTTTTTTATAATACCAATAAAAGTTTGTGTGAATAAAATAAAATTTGTGTGTTTGTTTAGCATGTAGGTTAGCATGCCTGAGTTATCCTGTTGTGGTTGGCCAGGAACATGGAGAGATTCTGGGACTCCTGAATAGACTGCGGATCCGCCATCTTTCTCAGGAACTGGGCAGCCCTGTGGACAGGCAGAGGGGAAGAAGGAACCATGAAGACCTCTGAAACAAAACGCAATCACTCTCACTCCTGTTCACTTCCCTCCAAGAATATTTCTATCCTCGACGCCACTTGTACAGCCCACCTCTTGTAGGCCGAATGGTCATTCTTTACGCTGCATTTCATGTTCTTCAGCTCGTCCAGCACGGCAAACATATTGATGAACTTTCCAAGTGTGAGCAGGTACGCCTCGGACACAAAGTCCTTCCTGCGCTCTGCATGGCACAGCCGCTTGACCTCGCTGCAGAACCGCTCGATGGCCTTCCGCTGGGGGTCACAAGCCGGTTTTAACTCCCACCCCTCACACAGATTCATTTTGATAGTCATCATCAGCAATATGAACATGAATAACGTTCATACAGCCCAACGTAAGGGGATGGAGACTGTGGAGACACCAAGCTTCAGTTTCCAAGCCATGCAGATAACTCATTGGCTTTTGGAATCGTTCCTGATGGACCTGCTTCTCACCTGGAAGTACATGAACTTCATGAGTTTAGTGACCTCAGGCTCTAGAACCTCCACGGTCTTCTCATATATCTCTACTCGGTTGGGTTGCTCATTGCACTTCACCTGCAAGACACAATGGGCGGCTGTTAAGTTGTGTACCCTAGAAGTCCTAGGAGTGTGCAGCACATGACTGTCGTCTTAGAAGTCGCCTTAATTAAATGCATCCTACAGTAATTGTACATAGGCTACTACACTCTCTATCTCTTCAGGGGGTCGCTGGACTGGAGTGGCCCAATATTGAGGATATCTGTGTGTGTGTGTCTGTGTGTATATATATATGTGTGTGTGTGTGTGTGTATATATGTGTGTATATGTGCGTGTGTATGTGTGTATATGTGCGTGTATGTGTGTGTGTGTATGTGTGTGTATATGTGTGTGTAAATGCGTGTATATGAGTGTGTGTGTATGTGTGTATATGCGTGTATATGTGTGTGTGTGTATATGTGTGTGTATATGTGTATATGTGTGTGTACATACTTACCTGTGGAATGGCTCTGGAGCAGCTTCTCCAGGTATAAAGCATGACAGCATACTCATGTCCTTCCTCGAGCATCTCGTTCTATGAAACAGTCAGAAAGGATCAGAGAGTCACCAAGCCGGTGGGGGGGAGGGGGGGGCTGGGCTACTCTGCATATATACAGTGAGGTGCAGTGACACCACCACATCATTATCATAATTCGATCATCATTTCTCATCCCGTATTGATTCTATCAGCATGCTGAACAGACGCCACCGGAACTGACCAATGAGAGTCTACGCTTTTAGATACCAACAACACAAAATACCAAGACCTTCTCTGCTGGAGAATGCCTTCCTCAGACCTGCTCGCTGTCCAGCTACACTGCGGTTGAGTAAACATTAGGATGCTGTTTGGGCCAATCGCACAAAACCTGGCATAGGAAGCAACGGGCCCAAACTAGCAATATAACCAATATACCATCCACATCGCTCATTCCGTGCATGCTGGTGATGAGGACATTTCCAAAAAGCAGTTTTTAACATGTACTGTATCCCATAATCTATTTAAGTTTCAAAATGTCCACAGATTTCATTATCCAATCAAACGTAGTTCCTATTACTTAGTATGACATTTCCTTAAGTGGATTTTGTTTGTCTTGTATGATTCTGTATGTTCTAGCTTTTAATATTTTTAACAAAAAAAATCTCACATTAAATAACAGGCTTTGTTTACTTGAGACTGCAAACAATGGCACAGAAAGAAACGCCTTAGAACCATATAGGCCCTGTGAAGTAGCATCCTCACCATGCTCGAGTGGACTGTGGCCTGTTCGATGTAGCGAGCGATTCCCGTGACAAAGGCATTCCTGTCCTCAAAGTTAGTATCAAAGTTAGCCTGTAAAGTGAAGGAGAAAAAATATCATGTTGTTATTTAAACAGCAAAGCATGACAGGTAACCCCCCACCTGCCCTGTACTGGGTAAAGCTATCCAATACTTTTACAATCAACTTGTACAGCAACTGGTGGACGGGTGAGGAGTGACCACACCAATGTAGTAATGCCTACGTAGCGCTGCAATATCATAGTATCCGCTAGGTGGCAACAAAATGCAGCAAAGCTTGAAGATAAAGGTATTTCCCTGAAGAGGCAAATTAACTAATATTAGGGTTGTACATCAATTAAAAGCAATAAAATTCACAGTCTTCTGTGACTGGTTGTGATTAAGTGTACCTATTAAAACTCACAATCCCCTAAATTAATGCAGAATCAACACAAAGTATATTTTACTATTTAACAGATTAACTTGAACATGTGATTATAGATAATTCATTTCAAAAAATGACTTGCAAGAAAACACAAACTGAATTTCAATGCTTTTAAAAAGGCCCAATGAACTGACAGTGGTAAGGAACGAGAGGGTACTGTATTGTAAGTCTGCAGGTCAAACACAAATAGGCAACAGCCTGTCAATAATTCCATGCATGATCATGTGGAAATACCATCCCAAAAAAGGATTTAAAAGTCTGTGTATTCTGTATAGAAATGAATTCCAAAATGTCTCAAGTAAAGCTGTGGAAATGGTCTGGATGAGTGCAGCATGGTCTCAGTGAAGCAGCTGGTCAAAAAGGTGGTTCCTTCCTCTGTGTCCAGCAGCTGTGTCTGTTTGTCTCTGCTTATCACATTGCAGAAGGTGAATGATTAAGTATAAAGAAATAAAACATCGAAATCTAAAACCTATTTGGCAAATAGCTCTAAAAATAGAAGCCCTGCAAATCTTGAAAGTGCTCAATACATCCTCATTTTGAGATATTAGCCTTCAATAAAATAAAACAAATGTTACAGATTAAGATATTTTTATCCCCTGAACTAGCAGTTCTCAAACAAGAAAGTAAGAATGTTTCCCAGCTGCTAGCTGTGGATTCTGGGATTCTGGGTAATATCATTTAAAACTCTCTTACCTTATTTACAACTGGGAAGGAACATTATAAGAACATTATAACTATTAAAAATGTTTGCTCATATTGTTCACCCATTTGGGTATCAAAGTACCACATACATTCTAACCCAATAAAATAAATAACAGATTATGACATTAAAATTAATGTTTAAATTTCACAGGCCTAAAAAAAATAATACTTTTAAAGACCAGACTTACCCCATCTTACCTACATCACAGCCATTTAGAGTTAAAAAATAAATACTTTTTACCACTTAAAGAGAAAATATGCACCGCTATCCTCAAACCCTATATCCTGAATTGGGCCTGAATATTTACCCAGGTAACACAGGCCTAGGGTACACCCTAGACAGGATGCCAGTCCACCGTAGGTACATATACGTTCAGGGTACACCCTAGACAGGAAGCCAGTCCACCGTAGGTACATATACGTTCAGGGTACACCCTAGACAGGATGCCAGTCCACCGTAGGTACATATACGTTCAGGGTACACCCTAGACAGGATGCCAGTCCACCGTAGGTACATATACGTTCAGTGTATACCCTAGACAGGATGCCAGTCCACCGTAGGCACATACACACTCAGGGTACACCCTAGACAGGACGCCAGTCCGCCGTAGGTACATACACACTCAGGGTACACCCAGGACGGGACGCCAGTCCACTGTAGGCACATACACACTCAGGGTGCACCCCGGACGGGACGCCGGTCTGCCATAAGCAGATGCACACTCAGGGTACACCCCGTGCAGAACGCCACTCCACCGTAGGCACATACACACTCAGGGTTCACCATGGATGGGACGCCAGTCTGCCATAGGCACATACACACTCAGGGTACACCCAGGACAGGACACCAGCCCGCCGTAGGTACGTACACATTCAGGGTACACATTAGATGAGCTAGTCCACCGTAGGTACATACACACTTAGGGTACACCCCGGACGGGACGCCAGTCCACTGTAGGTACATACACACTCAGGGTACACCCATGACGGGACGCCAGTCCACTGTAGGCACATACACACTCAGGGTATACCCTAGAGGGGACGCCAGTCCGCCGTAGGTACATACACACTCAGGGTACACCCAGGACGGGACGCCAGTCCACTGTAGGCACATACACACTCAGCGTACACCCCAGATGGGACGCCGGTCCTCCATAAACAGATACACACTCAGGGTACACCCCGTGCAGAACACCAGTCCGCCGTAGGCACATACACACTCAGGGTACACCCCGGATGGAACACCAGTCTGCCGTAGGCACATAAACACTATGGGTACAACCCGGATGAGACGCCAGTCCACCATAGGCATATACACACTCGGTATACCCTAGACGGGGTGCTAGTCTGGTATAGGTATATACACACTGAGGGCACACCCCATACGGAACACCAGTCCACTGTAGGCACATACACACTCAGCGTACACCCCAGATGGGACGCCAGTCCGCCGTAGGTACATACACAATCAGGGTATACCCTAGATGGGACGCCAGTCCACCGTAGGTACATACACACTCAGGGTACACCCCAGATGGGACGCCAGTCCGCCGTAGGCACATACACACTCAGGGTACACCCAGGACGAGACGCCAGTCCACTGTAGGCACATACACACTCAAGGTACACCCCAGATGGGACGCCAGTCCGCCGTAGGTACATACACACTCAGGGTACACCCAGGACGGAACGCCAGTCCACTGTAGGCACATACGCACTCAGGGTACACCCCAGATGGGACGCCAGTCCGCCGTAGATACATACACACTCAGAGTACACCCCGGATGGGACATCAGTCCTCCGTAGGCATATACACAATCAGGGTATACCCTAGACGGGGTGCCAGTCTGGTATAGGCATATACACACTGAGGGCACACCCCATACGGAACACCAGTCCACTGTAGGTACATACACACTCAGGGTACACCCATGACGGGACGCCAGTCCACTGTAGGCACTTACACACTCAGGGTACACCCCAGATGGGACGCCAGTCCTCCGTAGGCATATACACACTCAGGGTACAACTCGGATGGGACGCCAGTCCACTGTAGGTACATACACACTCAGGGTACACCCATAACAGAACGCCAGTCCACTGTAGGCACATACACACTCAGGGTATACCCTAGAGGGGACGCCAGTCCGCTGTAGGTACATACACACTCAGGGTACACCCATGACAGAACGCCAGTCCACTGTAGGCACATACACATTCAGGGTATACCCTAGAGGGGACGCCAGTCCGCCGTAGGTACATACACACTCAGGGTACACCCAGGACGGGACACCAGTCCACTGTAGGCACATATACACTCAGCGTACACCCCAGATGGGGCACCAGTCCACCGTAGGCACATACACAGTCAAGGTACACCCCGGACGGGACGCCGGTCCTCCATAAACAGATACACACTCAGGGTACACCCTAAAATAGCCTAAACTGGATGGTATGCAGGTCCGGTTTTAATAATCGGTAAATGGTACATAAGTCAGGTTTTATTCATAACATAGCTTAATTCCAAGTAGTAAATAAAGTAAACTTAAATAAGCAATGGCTGAATGAATATATGTACTTTCCCTCCACAGTCGTGTGTTTAAAAACATATGATACCCACTTAAACCACAGTTATTACACATTACACCTTGGGGTTTGGCAGTTTCTGGAATAACAACTGGCTTATGGTCTTAGCGATGGAGTATTTTCAAATTAAAGACGCCCACTTTCATAATTTATAACCAAAATATTTAACAGCAGTAAGCTGTATCTAATTATTGATACCGTCCGGACACTACATTCAGGTATATGGTATTTCAAATTTGAAACAGTAATGCTATTCAAATATTATGAAATCCCCCAAGATATAGTTCTGCGGAAAGGAGATACCACACTAAGCTGTGGTGCCAATGGACCGCCGAAGCCCACATAGTAGTGATTCGTAAACAGGAGAGTAATTTCAAGTATCACACTTTATCCTTTGCATAGCAGATTTAAAATGCACGTGTAAGAGTCGAGACTTGGAACCGTCATTGGTCTTATTGAATTCCCGGTTCATTTCTATTTAGGAAACGGTGTTCAATGTACAACCCTAACACAGAGATCCTCGCTCCCTCTGAGTGTTTCATGTGATTATAATTTAATTATAAGTCACTCTGCTGCACCTAGTTATAAAATCTCAGTGTCCCCAAAAATGGTTGCAAAAAGCGAAATAGTTGCAGCTTGGAGCCCTTCACCCAGGTCCAGAACATTCTCCCTAATGTGTTTACTTCCTTTCTCATCTGGTTATTGGAATGAGGCCCTGCCTTCTAACTCCCATGTTCACTGCTCTGCATTTATATGCCATTTATGTTGTCTTAGCCACAGCTTCACTGCATAATACTGAAATAGAGAAATACAACTCGCCACCAAATCTCTGTGTCCCATCGTGTACTTTGCAGCGCGGACCAGTCACTCTCACCCATATATTGTAACAAACACAGTCCACATCAACTGCAAAACGTTTACCTTCCTGTCACACATTAACGTTGATATCAGATTTTACGGGAGGTTCTGGTTGAGGTCTTTCACCCACACAAAGAAGATACCTCTTAGTTATAGCTCATCAAACAAAAATTGGAAGGTAAATACTGCTAATCAATGAATTAACTCTTCCAAATGCCAACTACAGAGGATAAGTGCTCCAACAAAAGAATCTCCCATTCAGTCTGAAATTTCATGCATATAATTTTGCTGCTGTAGTGCTGCCGTGACTTTGCCTTGAATAAAATAATGAAAATAATGACGTCTTCTTAACACTGTATTTGACCTGTACTCACTGCTCCATCACCGTAAGCCAAACACCTTCCAGAAGACAGGTCAGTTGACAAGAACCTTCAGGAAAAAGCACCTCTAAGGCCCTCACATGGTGGGGAGACATACCTGGTACATGATGGAAGACGGTGGGGGCTCAATGCAGGGTTGCTGGTCTGGGAGCGGAAGCTCCTCCAGCAGGTCCACGTTGGACAGGGCATCCTCCAGAGTCACGTGGGTCGTCATGGCAACGCTGCTTCAGTCACACCACCAGAGATCAGTCTGCAACAAAAGTTCCAGCAGTCACATGGCACAGTGCCCCCACAGACAAGCACAGGGGCCAGGCAGACCTGTGCTATTGGCAATATCAACTGCTCGTTAACTCACAGCTACTCCAGCACAAGCAATAACAAATACAGAATAACATGAGCACTTTTTGCAGCCATGCATGTCACACTGACTGAAGATTCACCTATAAATAACTGTACAGTGTATGCTGTTGGCACTGTGCACTGTAACTCTATCCCTGAAATGAGACTGTCATAGGTTGCAGACAATATTATCTGGTTGGATCATTTCAGCACTCCTGGCTCCTAACCACTAAAGCCCCCCCCCCAAAACACTGGAGTTTCATAAGTCTGCCATGGCGGATGGGGGTGGGGTGGAGCATGGGATGCACGAAGGGACTGTAGACCATGTGTCTGTGCACCAGCTATCAGGTTGATTTCCTCAGTACAACAGGGTGCACCCTGAGTGTGTATATGCCTACGGCAGACTGATGTCCCATCCGGGCTGTTTTCTTTCATTTCCCTTCAGCAAGTTCTCAGTCTTGAAATATTCCTCTGCTTTATATTCCTGTCAGCGTGCCTTTGTGTAACCTGTCAGCAGAGGAAGGATCCCTTTCTGAAGAAGCTCACGGCACATCCAGGGTCAAACGTACATCTATAAAAGACATACTTTCACAAAGCATGCATACATAGCGGCATTAAACGTAATGATAATTAGTGAGGTGACCAGCTGCTTCACTGCGGGTCATAGGAACGTGACATTTGGCCGACAGACAGTTCCGGGCAGGAGTGGCCTTCCTGTACGCATCACACTGTGTTTGTCATACATCACTCTCCATATGGCCAAAAAAAGCAACAACAAACCAGCAGAAGCAAACCAGCTCCGCGGCCATAACGCCTCCAGCCTCTTGGCTTTTTGCCTCTCCGGTTTTTGCCAGATTTCATGGACTTTCAGCACCCCCCCCCCCCGGCAGCTGGAATACGTCTCACTTGACATGGCTGCAAAATCAGCTTAAGTTAGACAGCGTGGGGGCTGGAGCAGCTGTAATATCCATTGTGATGAGAGAATAACAGCTTCCTGTCTGCTGCCATATCAACCACGTAAGCCCACTGTCATGATCACATTAGCGGGGACTGCCTGAGCCAGCAGTCCGTGGCTAGGACACTCCGATAGATGGCTCCAACTTGTTGACCTGTCACTGAGATACAAATATGAGAGCAGCTGCTAGTAAACACTGCCATCTTTTTCTATGCTGATTCACTCTGACCAGAAAAAATGGTTACATTACATATTATTGACATACACTATATGGGCAAAAGTATTGGAACACACTCCTAAATTCAGACACATTGCCACAGGTGTATAAAATCAAGCACCTAACCATGCAGTCAGGTTTATACTCATATATGAAAGAATGGGTCATTCTGAAGGGCTCTGTGAATTCAAGGGTGGTTCTGTCATAGGATGACAGTAAATCAGTTCATGAAATTTCTTTTGCTGGATATTCTACAGCCAACTCTAAGTGGTGTTATTCAAAATCAGAAGCATTTAGGACCAACAGAAACTGTGCCACAAAGTGGCAGATCATGTAAAGTAGCAGATCGGGGTCGTCGAGTGCTGAGAAGTGAATGGTGCATAAAAATTACCAACACTTTGTTGACTGTGGAGTTCCGAACTTCCTCTGGCATTAACTCCAGCATGACAACCTTGTGCCAGGAGCTTCATGGAATGGGTTTCCAGGGCCGGGCATCACCAAGCACAATGCCCAGTGTTGGACGCCCACTGGACTCTGGAGCAGTGGAAACACGTTCTGTAGAATGGCGAATCACGCCTCTCTGGCTGTCTGTCTGATCAATGAGTTTGCGTTTGGCGGATGCCAAGAGGATGTTACCTGCCTGACAGCATTGTGCCAAATGAAGTGTGATAATGGTACCAAAATGCCCACAGGTGTGTCTGTGTGAGAGAATGGTGTGTGTGTGTGCGTGCGTGTGTGTGTGTGCCCAGCGCTGGGTTGGCGTCCCATCCTGGGTTGTTCCCTGCCTTGCAACCATAACCTCCTGGTTAGGCTCCAGACTCCCTGGGACCCTGGTTAAGGACAAGTAGTTTCAGAAAATGGATGGATGGATGGATGTGATAATGGTATGGGTTGTTTTTCAGGGGTTGGGCTGGCCCCCTTATTTCCAGTGAAGGGAACTCTTAATGCTGCAGCATACAAAGACATTTTGCAAAATTCTATGCTTCCAACTTTGTGAGACCAGTTTGGGGAAGGCATCCCTTTTCTGTTCCAGCATGACTGTGCTCTAGTGCACAAAGCAAGGTCCATAATTATATCATTAGGTGTGGAAAAACTTGACAGGACCACACATAGCCCTGAATTCAACTCCACTACCTTTGGGATGACCTAGAATGGAGATTGCGAGCCAGGCCTTCACATCCAGCACCAGTGCCTGACCTCTTCTGTATGAATGGGCAAATATTCCTATAGACACACTGCAAAATCTTATGGAAAACCTTCCCAGAAGAGTGGCAGCTGTTATAACCGCAAAGGGGGAA
>JAABNX020000002.1:14767266-14779471 GCA_015163995.2 Mormyrus lacerda | reverse complement strand
CTTCCATCATGTCTCCTGATATGCACTTACATGCTTGAAATGTTGGGGCTCTTGATGCTCTAGCATTCAGTTTTTTTAAGCGTGCCAAAACGTGTACGTTTCGTCTATGACACGACTGCTGTCCGTATACCCTGCAAAGGAGGGACCAACTCCACATTGATACCCATGGGTTTAGAATGGGATGTCATAAAAGTTCCTGTGGGTGTAATGGCTAGCTGTCCCAGTACTTCTGTCCTTACATGTATTTACATACTTAAATTTGAACAGCAGCAGTATATGAATACAAAGAAATGGGTGAGGCTTCCTGTCAAACTGTGTGTATAACACCGCCACACCCCGGTGACAGAAATACTCATTTTCCGTAACACTATTCAAGAAGCTCCGCTGGTTCTGCCTTTTTTTTGAATTTTTTTTGAGATCATGACCCAACATGGAGAAGCCTCACAAAGCACATCTGAGCCAAGTCAAGAACACATGACTCATAAACAAAAACAGACACAAACTAGGTCATCACTTCCCAATGACATATAGTGTTTATTCTGTCTTTCGTCCATCCAAACTGAATACAGTACTACAGGGAGACAGGAAAATAGCTCATCACAAGGCACAAGGCTGGGGGCACCCCCAACGGGATGCCAGCCCGTCACGGGGAACAAGCCTGAGGATACCCCCAACGAGATGCCAGCCCATAACGGGGAACAAGCCTGAGGACACCCCCAACGGGATGCCAGCCCATCACGGGGCACCAAAGAGAACCAGCCGCAGACGCAGTGTTAGGTTCATATAGTGGTCCTTCAACCTACTCTACATTAGCAAGTGGGCTGAAGAGTCCAGAGGAGAGCTGTCTCCATCCTCAAAGACGCCACACACCCCCAACACATACCATTCACACTTCTGCCCTCAGGACAGAGGTACAGAAGTGTGAAATCTAGAACCTCCTGACTTGACTTAACTCCTTCTTCCCCACTGCCACCAGACTCCATCATAACAGGAGAATGAGTAATGGACATCATACTACCATACTACCACACCATACTACTTCATACTGTAATTTTTTGCACATTAAGCTCTTTTGCACATTACACTTAAAAGTATTTATTTTTCTATTTCTTTTTTCTGTTGTACCTCTGCATTTTTTGTGTGGACAGCAAAGAATTTCATTGCATAGAGAAATGCACTTTCTACTGTACATATGACAACAGACGCTTTCAATCTTGAATCTTGAGTTCTACCCACCAGTACTTCACTATTTCATATGTAATTGAGCTGCCCTGCATGGCCGTCTTGTAATGACTGTTCTCATTTTCTCCCCAATTCATCCTCAAGATATTCCCCCAATGATTGATGACTTTGTGTAAACATTCCCTAACGCTCCAAAACCCAGCTTTCATGACAGGTAATACATCACTTTCTCTGATCAGTTTCATTTACTTTGTACCCAACACTCTTATACTAATAAGTAATAATATCAGCACGCCATGACAGCTCCACCACTCGCCTCTGGAACGGCACTTAGTACTGAAACCTGTGCTTAGAAATACAGCCAAATGCTGAGCAGGCTGACTTGGGAACCACATGTAATGTAATCCTGAGGATCTGAAAATCAGGCATTTGATCTTCAGAAGGCACGGAGAACCTTGGGATAAAATGCATTTGAACCAAGAGCAATAAACTCATAATGTTGACAGTAAACATTACACAGAAATTTGGCCATGATTCAGTTAAAGCAGTTTATATCACAGACCATCAACAGCCACACTGTGATCACATTTTGGCTTCATGACACTATTGGTTCCTTATAGAGAAGGGGTGAAGGGACACTAGAACCAGGCTAAACTTTCCCAGACGAGTGTGTGGCAAGCACAAATCCCCCACATTCCAGCTCCAAAGCTGAAGTGTTAACCGTCTCGCATTTGCAATTTTACCCAGGCGACGAGGACCGCAGACATCCCCCACTGACAAAAAGACAATTTAAAACAGAAAACCACAACAATGGGCTCTAGTATCCGGGTCTAGAAGCCGAAATGAAACAGCCCAACGGTCTTCGTTTATCGAAAATTCATGACATCATGCCAAGGGTATTTTTACATCTGATATGCGGATTTTATAGCATCATTCTGCTTCCTGCACAGCTACACAGACCATTTGTACATACTGACTGCTCTCCAAAGTACCACAGAAAAACACTACTCTTGATTCTCGAGGTGTCACCCAGATCTCCACCCTGCAGCCTCTCAATGATTATTAACAAACAAAGCATACTTGTGTCTCTTAAACAGACCAAAAACTGCAAAATCATTATCTGAAGGTGTGGCTAAGGGGGGAGAGCTAATCATTTTAGGTGCTGGGGTGGAGAGGACAGATTATTCTATGATTTGGAGAGGACAGGTTATTATATGATCTGAGGCAGATCACTGGAAATTCTGTGCACATGCTTCACCAGTATTTTCGGAAACTCACATGCAAAAAATGTATTTATAGTGAGTGTGGCTTGTGAGATGGCACTATCATAGGCTGCAGACAATCAAAACACCAGATCTCGTATTTAAATATAAAATGGAACCTGATCACGTCAGATCTCTCTGCATTAGTATCAGTCCAAAATAGCAAGCAACGAAAAAGCTATAAGCGGTTTGAATAACCGTCCAAGATGCGAAGCTAATTCAGAAACATGGCATGCTTGCAAACGCAGTTGTTTGGTAATGTCACTCCTTTCGAGTTTATGCAGCCCTCTTCGAAAGCCTTCACCTCCTGTAATATGATGCATCAGCACTGGACGGCTCCTCGCCATCTAAATGAACTGACCCATTTGCAGTTTACTGTTACTTATAAAACAAGCCTCAGTACTACGTCTTTCAGTAAATAGCCGCAATCCGGTGAATCTGGAGATTATTCTCGAGATACAACCATTCAATGAACGGCAATCGGTTTAATGAATCAAACTGAAGCTGTCGTAGCCATAAAACGCACTATAATCGCCCGATCTCCGTGAATCGCATATGTATTTTTGCTCAGACGTGTATGTACATATTTTCCAACAGTCACCGCGAGGTTGTCGTCGGGGTGTAAAGGGACACCTGCGCCATTACAGCACGCTTTGGCGGCCTGTGCTAGCCGTCTGGGAGCCGGAGATCAGCGATCCCGGTAAGGAAAGTGGGTTCCTGAGCTGGAGATCTGGGATCCCGGTAAGGACAGAGCGCTTCTGAACTCTAATCCGAAAGCCCCTGGTATATGAATACAGTACCATTAACTTCTATCTAACCTGACAGCGCTAGATCATCTGAATTACTATCCCAAGTAAAACAGTTAGGCTATTCCCTATACATGTGTATATCTTAAATTACAGTATTTTACGGCATACTCTAAGGAAATTATTTGCATTAACACCCTGCTCTGTGGACTTGAGGAAATCAGCATTCACCCCTCCCAATTCAATTTGCTGGTGTACGAATCCACCCTAATATCTGTGACACTTACATGCAGCACATATACATTTATCAACAAGAGTAGGAATGATTTTACGTGAAGAAATACCCATATGCCACGAAAAAGTCAAACATGTTCAACTGAACACGTTTCTCTACGCACGTTCAGTATATCACGGTTTTCCCCGTTATCAGATCTATTGATGGTGTATCATGTTAGAGGAACAGAGCACAGACAGGTTCTCGCTATCATCGCTTCATGCACACCTCCCTGCCCGACCATAAATATCGAACATTCACATTTAACGCCGTTTTACGTACCTCCAACTCGCATGCCCGTCAAACCGGCTGCCGACGGACACACCGGTGCTGCGATCGCCGCTTTTCTTTAACTTCAGACTGATGCTCTCGTATTATAATGACTATCCGCTAGCCTCCTTTGACACAAAGAGCAGAAAATGGCTGCAAGTGTATTTCCTTAAAGCGGCGGCGTCCCGCAGCGGCGAGCGCCGGCGATGCGTTACTTGAACCACGTTTTTCACGGCGCAAAGTGCTACATATTACAATATTTCGGCTTTAAATATTAAAAATGAGTTACTAGTTTTATACATGTCTAACGCTTCCCTGTTAAATATGCATGCGCTATATTCTGTGTTAGGCTTTAAACATGTATGATAAAACGACGATATTTCTTTAGGGGTTTAAAAAGAAATGTCTGCTTTATCCTTTTTTTTCTTTGGAAATACAATGATTGCTCTTAAACACGTATGGACAGATGGATGGATGGGTACACAAATAAACTTTTAGAAAACTGCACTGGAAAATAAAACATTTGTGTAAGTCTACAAATTTTGTAATTCAGTTTTGTAATTCGAGATTGTGTAAACTGTGCATTATCACCCATCCATTTATTTTCGGTGCCCGCTTGTAACTACAATTGCAAGGCAGGAAATAACCCATGACAAGGACTGCTTTATTATAAAAAAACAATCTTCAAAAATCAGACGGAACCGATAAGTCTGTATAAATAGCTGTTCGTTATTATAATCACGGAGTCCTATATCGGTAAGTATAAAAGTGTTAACGATTTTATTGCCGTGCACTGATAACTAATAAAAACGTAACCAATTCAGTTTTCCTAAACCCCTATACTCAGAATACTCGTGTCACAAAGTTTGGCTGTTTTCAGATTTATTAAGCAATGCAATATTGTAGGCCTATCATAGTTTATTAAAGGCCAGATGATTTAGGCTAAGTTGTTGAATATAAGGTCCACCCATCCATGGCTGTGGGTTTGATTTCTGGCTCTGTGCGTGCTTCCGTATTCTCACTGTATTTATCCTGGTTTCTTCCCACAACCCAAAAGCATGTGTTTTAAGTCTCTAAATCGTCCGTATTGCATCTGTGTACCCTGTGGATGGACTGGCAGCCCACCCAGGGTGTCCCTTATGTTTTGTGGAATAGCCACCAGGTCATTTAGACCAGTTCTTGAAGTGGGAAAACCGGTGCTGATATTATTCTTTTTGTTGTTATTCAGTATGACCAGATACATACTGAAAGGTGCACGTATTTTCCCTGCTATTCAGTACCAGGTGTTGGCACTACCCTTGTTAATCAGTAGCAGGTGCTGGTACTCCCCACATTATTCAATACTGGGTGCTAGTATTCCCCTTCTTATGCAGTACTGGGTGCCAGTACTCCCCTTGTTATTCAGTACCAGGTTCTGGTATTCCCCTTCTTAGTCGGTCCTGGGTAACGGTACTCCCCTTGTTAGTCAGTAGCAGGTGCTGGTACTCCCCACGTTATTCAATACTGGGTGCTAGTATTCCCCTTGTTATGTAGTACTGGGTGCCAGTACTCTCCTTGCTATTCAGCACCAGGTGCCAGTACTCTCTTTGTTAGTCAGTACAGAGCACTGGTACTCCCCTCAGCATGGTGGTAGCAACTGCAGCAAGTAACTGCAATGTGGATGAATGAGAGAAACCTTTGGGAAAACAAGCCAAAAGCATGTCGCTTAATGTGTGGGGAGTTTCTTTGGGATCCTACTCAAATTGGTCATGTAAGTGCAATCAGTGAATCTCATAATAACCCACACTATTCACTTTATCCTGTTAAATAATTTAAAGGTAGAATTAATGCATGATGGGACATTTGAGAATTAAATCTTCAACTGAAGCAAGTACGAATCAAAGGTAGCACAAGGGTTCCGTGCGCCCCCTGGAGGAGGTGAATAGCAAAAGTGGATCTGAGAAGACAATATCTTTCTAACGTGATTAGAATTTATTAATAAAAATATTAAAGAGAAAAATCACCATAATGCACCAATTATGTCTCCCATAATTACAATTTATAATCCTGAATAATAAATATTGCACAGATAATCTAATACAGAGGGTTATAATACCAGGTTTCCAGAGCACAGCATCCTTCCCATATCAGCTAATAAACAGGCATGTATATTATAACACATTTTCTCATGAAATGATTAAAAAAAATAAATACAAGCTAAATATATTAATAGAATCTGTTTCTATGAGATGCGGAGAGCCGTGGGAATAGATAGAGCTTCTTCTCAGTGCTCAGCCAGGATGGCCAACTCGTGGTACAGTAACGTGAATGAAGGCCGGTCTTCAGGTTTCTGCAGAGACAAAGCAGAGGCGGATGTGCTTCCACAGATCATATGGCCACAGCGCGCCGGGGCGTCAGCCTCTGCCTTGGCTCCCTATATTAATGGTGTCTTGTGTAGATATATAATCCGCATCATGCAAAGTGATCGGGCTGATCCAGTCTAGGTGTACAAAACAAAAACCTAAACTAAAGCACTGAAGCTTTAGGTATATGTTGTACTATGGGTAACACTAGAGATTTTTTGGAGGGCGGGGTCATACCATATTGGGCCCACGATTCAGACCAGTCTAATTATGTTCCAGTTTTTTGAGGGCCCATGTGACACAGGATCACCCTAAGTTGCCCCCTTTATGGCATCCCTGCAGTGCGTAACTAAATCTGTTATTACTGAGATGGACCAGCTTCTCTGTGTTCTGCAACCAGCAAAAGCTGTGTGTCACTATTAAAGTGCATGTATATACCAGTGACTGTTTAAATGTCCCAGTCTTCAGTCTGCCTGCCAGAAGAAAGGTGTGTGCAGAGAACATGCTGGAAAGGCATCTGGAAAGGCATCCGTGCCTCACTTTGTGCTCACCTCTTTCCAGCTCCACTCCATTAGCTGAAAGACAAGCTCTGGGGCTAACCGGGGCTTCAGCAGTCGTAGGCCCAGCTTCAGGCTCTCCACCACCTCGCCGTTGGAGCGGTTCTCGTACGGGATGCGGCCCTCATTGTACACCTCCCACATCAGCACGCCTGCGGGAGACAGCAGAGGCCCTGGGTTTTGGCCTCAGATCCGGCCACAGCCGGCCCCAGACGGGGCCCGTGATGCGACTAGCCGAAACACAAAGGCACGGAGTGACCCTCACCAAAAGACCAAACGTCAGACTTGCTGCTAAACTTAGAGTAGTGGATGACCTCCGGAGCAGACCATTTCACAGGGAATTTGGACCCCAAGGAGCTTGTGTACTGGTCATCAAGAACAAACCTGCCACACATGTGACATTCAGTTTTTAAGAACTCACATTTCAGAAGAAAAAAGACACAAAAACGAATGGCGGTCAGACTGAGTCATACCTGGTCATACCAAAGTCAGAGACTTTCACAACCTGATTCTCGGACACCAGGCAATTTCGGGCAGCCTGAAAAAGATTTCAGGAACGCATACTCCACGATAAATTACACCAGAACGAGGAACCGCAAGCCAGCTGCTACGCTCTGTTCTGCTGAAAAGACCTGAACTAAATCTAAATACAGTAAGTGTATGAACTTTGAAACCGCTCCCCAGGTTTCAAAAAAGTTATTGTCAGGTTGTGTGTAATGCATATTAATTTTATAGTAAAGAAGTCTTTAACTTCAGTAAAATGGTATAAGAAACCAAACGTCTCCCAGCCATTAACAACTCATACTGCTCCTTCTTCTCTCACATTGCTAAAATTCCTTATGCTGTCTTCCTGTCAGGTTGGGGGGTCTTGGTGGCAGTCTGGGATGGGGAGATGTGTCTCCATAACCCCCCTAAGCTGGTACTGTACATACCCATGGCAGACTCTCCATAGATTTTTTTGGACATTTTTGTACAAACTTCTGTAGTTTCTCTTTTATCATTTTTACTTTCCTTCAGCAGCTAACGTACGGCATACAACGTGAACTAGGTGGGATTTAATATGGGTTTTTTTCAGTCAAATGTGCAAGTGGTCATAAGTCACATACACTGCAAGTCGGAGACTATAATTTGGGTTTCAGTTTATTGCTTCTTGATTGTTTTACTTATATGTACTGGTTATTTCTAACAAGATATATATTTTTGTAAACAAATGAATGAAGTAATGATTATTGTTATAAAATCAATAAATTTGAAATATTTTTATTGAATTAAGCAAGTGTCCCAAGACTTTCTTTGAGCATAGTGTGTGTGTGTCTGTGTGTATTTTATGTGTATATGTCACAATC
Organism: Mormyrus lacerda; assembly: GCA_015163995.2. NCBI lineage: Eukaryota > Metazoa > Chordata > Actinopteri > Osteoglossiformes > Mormyridae > Mormyrus > Mormyrus lacerda. Next base: position 14,771,492 of record JAABNX020000002.1, on the reverse strand, counting down.
ACATAGACTAACATTCACACTGTCAATCATCATTTGTATAAATCCCACGGAAGGGCAAGTAAATTGCAGAAGATAGCAGTCTACTGAAATTGGCTTTTTTCATAAGGTAGCCGCTGCTTGTTACTCCAGTGTGAGTGTTAAAACTGCAGCATTTACAGCACTGCAGTGTAACGTGGGCCTAGGGAGGCCGCCGGCTCCTCACAAGGTCACGATGGATGAAGTTGGTGCTCTCCAGGTAGGCCATGCCCTCGCACACGTCCAGGCACATTCCCAGCAGATCTCCTGGGGACACGCAGCCCCTGTTCCCTCGCAGGAAGTCCGATAGGCAGCCATTCTCCATGAATTCGAACAGCAGGTACATGGGACTCTGCTGGGTGCACACCCCATATAGCTGTACCAGTTTTGGATGGGATAGACTCCTGGGGGGGTGGGGGGGGGACCGGGGTTAGGTTTAACGCTGTCGCTGGGCTGCTCTGAGGATACCTGCAGCCCAGTGTTTCCTAGGTGGAGCCACATTTCCGCTCGTAGCGAGAGAATATCACCCTGGTATCCGGCAACCTGCCGTCAGAATTCTGAGCACATCGGTGAGTCACACATGGCCGGGGTGAGCCAACGGGTCACATTTAGATACCGATACGCACCATCTGTCAGCTCAGCCCCCCACAGGGGACAAGTCCCGCCAAGCTCAGCTCCCAGCAAGATGGAAACACAGGCACGGTATAATCCCGCCAAGCCGTAAAGGTCGGGGGGAACAGCAAGGCGCGTGTGGCTGTGCAGGCCTCAGAGTCCCCCAGGCTACTCACGTCATGACCTGCGCCTCCTCCCTGAACTCGTCCTCTGACATGGCACCCTCACGCACCATCTTCACCGCCACCTTCACCTGCCGCCAGTAGCCCAGCATCACCAAACCAAACTGGCCACTTCCCACCTCTCCCGCCAGTGTCAGCTCCCTGGGGTCCACCTCCCACATATCTTGAGGGTGGAGGAAGCGGAGATGGAGCCAGACTTGCAATGTAAAGGGGAATAACAAAGGCTTCTCACACCCCCAACAGTGATGGCCTAGGCCCGATCCGCTAGCAAGCCAGACAGCGGAGGGCGCTCACCTGAGGAGAAGCCAGCGGTGACAGGGGCACTCTCTCTGCCAGTGGACACGGGGTGTCTCAGTCTGGTGATCAGGCCTGCGTGACCCAGAAAACATATAGAGCGGTCATCTAAATAAGATATAGGGTGGTCATCTAAATAAGATATAGGGTGGTCGTCTTGTTAACCACATTATCCAAGTCTTAGCATTAAGCAACACATCAAAGGCAAATGTTTATGACATTTGCAATCTAATGTAGAATCTCGGTCACTCCCCAAAAGTGGACTTTAAGCTATTGGTGCAGAGAGATATAAGCAATCAGCAGAGACATGGTCTCTAACCTGCAGCATTGTGCTGGTGATAATTGATGAGCTCGGGGATCGTGCTGAAGAGGTACTTCTCTGCCAGGTAGAACTTGACTTCATCTGTGAACTTCTCCCTGATCTGATAATGCTTGACTCTGGGATTGTTCTCCCCATTGGAGCTGTGTGGAAGCCATGGACAGTCAGTAAACCATGGAGCACTGACCTGCAAAAGCTGCCACAGGACTGTACAGTGATTGCACGATTGAGGTATGTTTTGTGGTTCATTGTGAGGGCTCTGAGAGTGCAGAGCCCAGCCTGAGAGTATGATCATGATCCACCAGGGCTCTGGGTTTGATATAAATCTATAGATATTAAATTTAAGTGCCAATAGAATCATTATATAATTTATTACTGGCAGGTGTAGCGAGTCTGAATTTGACCTCCAGTCATAAGTTACTGTAAGACGTCAGATGACACACAGATAGATTCCATGGCAACACATGACAGATGCATAGCAAAGATAATAGACAGTGGGTGTGATGGAGATTCGATAATAGCAGTCACCCAGAGAGCAGAACAGGTGAGCCAGTTCATGCCGTTGGTATAACTGCTCTAATCTAATGAGAGGCATTTCTCACATGCTGACAATGGAACAGTCACCCCAGTAACTGTCCCCCAGTTAGAACCAGAAAAAGACGTGAAGTTGTTACCCTGGAGCTTTAGTCAACAGCGAAACAGTGTACACCCCTTCACGTCTGGAGTCCCGCACCATAAAAGCCCCCTCCTTGTCCTGGATGTAAAACATTCAATAAATCAGGCTGGAAGCCATATTAGCATAATTCTAAAGAGCTTAAAAGATCAGAAATTTAAAAAAATATTAAACATATTTTATATATATATATATATATATATACACACACACACACACACACACACACACGTCAACATCCACAACAATACAGGGTGCTAAACTGCCGGAGACTAAAGGTATGAACTCTATTTTGAAATTTTACGAGTGTTTCTTTCTTTTGAGACATGACATTTTCAAAAAAAAACATTCAGTGCTTTTGCTCACATTAAGGAAGCGCAGTCAGAGCTCGAGTAACCTTCACAAAGGAAACCTTTATGAAATTTTTTAAAAAGGTCTTGAGCTCGTCAGTTACCACAGGAAATCGGCGATGTGGTTTTCTCCACGTTCTCCGCCTGTGCGCATGCTGCAAATGCGGCCATGCAGTGCGGAAAGCTGCAAAGCCCACTGTGCAGTGGCACATCTCGAGGCAGATGCATTCAAAGGTGTTGATTTTATTAAGAGGTTGAGTCAGACAAACCCAAACAAACTCAACTTGAAATTAAAACCAGTACAGTACCTCCTTGAATAACAGCTCTTCAGCCTTGGATCTGGTTATATTTTTGTTGTACCATCTACAAGATAGAAAGTTTCTCAATAAACACATATCAACCATCACTTTTTAGTGACCGTAAAATAGTCACAGCAGTATATTAACTGCAGAGGTAACTCACTCGTACTGCTCTAGGCTCTCTGCCGATTTCTCTGTGACGTAGGCACTGGGCACCATGCCAATCTTCCTGTGAACAAATGAATGTGTTCACGGTGTGTCAGGGCTCACAGCAAGAAGCAAGGAGACAAACTGAGAGCATCGGTCCATCTCCTCCATCAGGACTGGAGTTGCGGTCAGCAGACTTTACCCATTCTTGTCTTGGACAGTCCACCAGTTGACATCAGAGGAATCAATGACAATGTACTCTTCATACTTGTGGAGTGCAAGGTCCTGCTTCCCAATGGGGATAAAATTGTGCAGGGCGACCAACACAGTCTCGCATGGGTCAGAAAATCGACGCTGAAAGAGAGGTGAGGGTCCAGAGTTATCTACTAGCTTATCTGTCAGACAGATAAGTAACATTACATTTTTCATTTTAAAAAGACAAGGCCTGCTTTAATGGAATCCTTAAACATTACCTTGAAATCCGGAGTGGGAGGAAGAGGTTTCTTTGAAGCTGTGCAACATAACAATCCATTTTTTAGCTTTAAAATTAAATTTTACATTAACTGACATTCAAACCCACTCAATTTTACATCTGGAACATACGTATACCTGGACAAGTCACAAACGTTCATACATCATATCTACAGCTGGTCACATATTATTCATAAAACTGGCAGGTGTTTGCAAAAGCAGATTAAGTAAAATGCCAGTATTTTCACTTCATAACTGCACTGCAGATAAAGTATGTTATTCCCAGGAGGACTTGGTATGCTGCTTGAAGTGCACGCATTGTTTGAAAAAGTGCATACCATTTCCATCTGGATCGTACTCTATGCAACCTCTGGCCATTTTCTCATTTTGTTGACAACATCTCCATTTCCCGTCCGCCCAAAAATTCGGATGATACATGTGGAATAAAGTGTTATTCCTTGTTCCTAAGAGAAAAACATTTAAAAATATGAAAACAGAGAAACAACCCGGTAGTGAACAGACACGTTTACGTATAAATACATATGCATGTTGCACACTTAAGAGGTAACCATCAGAAAGTGAAAATGGATACCAGAATGAGCGAAGCTACATTCACTTGGCTGCTATCAGTACAGTAGAGTGTAAGGGCTCCTTACTGTCCTTCAAGGTCTTCACCCATCTTAGCCGACAGTCATTATCCGGGGCAAATACATACAGGTAGTAACTGTCGTGAACGACCTGAAAAATTTCCCACATTTTGACATGAAACATTTAATTTGACACAAACCAAGACAAAAAGCAATGGGTGCTCCATAATATATCAGGGAATGCAATATAATGGCAAGAAAGAACAATGAGATATAT
>JAABNX020000002.1:14745492-14767164 GCA_015163995.2 Mormyrus lacerda | reverse complement strand
CACGCATACATACAGTATATATATATACATACATATGTCATCAGACTAATTACTCTGTGTATATATATGTATATATATGTATATATATATCTCCTGTGACTGGGAACGATGCTGCTGTTCACAGTGATTCCTTATGCACAAGTCAGTTTCAATGTCTGATATACAATCTGGGTTTTTGGGAGACATCAGACGGGTGTGGTCTCAGTGTGGTCTAATTTTGAAAAACTACACAACAGGTTTAGGTCAAGCTACTCTGTATGCAAGACCCATGAATGTGCCCCTTGGCATTTTGACCATGAGCAGAGAGAACAGAGAGACAGACTTCAGCATGGCAGAGATCTCACCTGAAACGGGTATTTATATTTGCATGGTATCGCCATTTCACTGCGCACAATCTCAACGCATTTGATGTGGGACAGCTCAATGCAGCCTTTCAGGTTTAGCTTTTTCTTTGGGGAGAGACAGAAAACATTAATAATATTACTTAATCAAAAAACACGGAGGCGAGATCAAGAGGCCTCCTGTGCAACAACAGCTTTAGCAGCCTTGGAATTCAAAACTTCACATGGGTCAGAGATTGTAACTCCAACAGGATGAATATGTCCTGGTGAAAACCACTGAGTCACAGAAGACGCATGAGAAATATATATGGCATCATGGCTACTACATAGCTTACTATATTGTCATAATGGCTATTATTTGTCAGCAAAATCTTATTCTGGAAACTTCACATGAAACCTAATGGCTGAGGAGCTGTTATACAAGGAGGTACTGTACCGATTTCTACACAATTGGCAGCAGATTGATGAGTTTTGGATATACACTTCAATATGGGAATCGCAACTGCATGTTACCTCAGCCAAGGTAACTGATAAAACTTTCTGACAGTTTTGTACCTCCAATTAAATAAGTCAAAATTTATTTAACTTTCATTTATGACTTTTCATTTAATGCAGAAACTGCAACATGCAACACCTGCAAGTAATTAACTATATGACGAGTTTAATAATTAATTTCATTAATTGGGACCCTTACCAGGAAAAGCATCTGAAGATAGATGGTTGCATGGGCGGATAATTTCTTTAGCAATCAGAATATGCATTTTACAAACTATATGGCAAAGTAACAATTGATCAAAACTTTGTATCAAGATCTTTGCTACTTTTGAAAAAAAATATTTACATTGTACCCCAAGCCACTAGGTTTTCCATGATAATTTAACATATTTATGTAACATACAAAACAAAATTATACCCCAAAAAAAGTTAATTTCATACCAATTTTTAGTTTTACTGATATACTGTTGGAACATTTTAATAAATTTTGTTTAACAATGTACATACCCCATGGCGGTACTCAAAGTAGCTTAGATCTTCTGCTCTCAAAATAAAATATCTCTCCTTGTAATTACAAGGCGATGTTCTTCGCTTCTGCTGAGATTTCTTAATGAAAAACTGCTCCAGAATGACCTGCGAGTTCATGTTTAACAGAGCGATCACTCGCAGACAGCCCGATCCGCCTTACTACAATGAAGAAGAGGCGCCTGCCAATCGTCGTATAAACAAAGTGGGACAGGACTGGTGTGCAGTAGCTTCCGGCATGAGACTGTAGGTGGACCACATCCTTCATTTCACCCTCTTCGAAAGATCATGTTTATTTCCCCTGTGAATGATTTTCATTGAACTTCATAATACTTATAATAATAAAATAAATAAGAACCATTGACTAATCATTTTACCAGTTATGGGCGGAGTGTTTATGTTAAGATACTTTTATTTACGTCTCATTGCAGTAACACATCACATAAAGACAAAACATCTTGTACCATCCTGATGTTACGCAACTCTGTGCAGGTGTCTTCTAGCAACTTGTAATATCTTAACCGCTTGCTTCCGAAATGCAACATTACGGTGTTAAGATGTGTATGACCCAGACTGCACTATAAATAACACACTCGGTGCCATGAAAAACCAACCACCCTAATATATCATAACTTCTCAGCGACAATTAACTTTATAACAAATGAATCTGTAAAATCTTCAAAAAGGTGTTTTCACTTTAGCCAATCGTATTTCACAATGTTGGCACCAAACTAACGAATCACCACACAGAGTAATTAGTCTGACGACAGATTTAGCCAATAGGAGATTGCGAGAGCTATCGCTGTCATCCAATGACACGATCGATGAAGATAACGTGAAAAGGAGGAAGGAACATGGACGGCGTCGCGTATTACGACCATTAAAACGTTATGTTCCACAACTAATTGGTTGGTTTTTGTGTTAGAAAGCGATCACAAAGGTATGTATGTTTGCACTGAGAATATATTGTTTTCTTTCTTTCGTTAAAATTACATGTCCTTGGCTGGATAATGTCCTACGTTTAAAGCGTAGTTAGCAAATCGACTTGGCTACTTTGGTGTTTTTGTGTTAGCAGGTATAGTTAGCCATTGTTCTTAATACTACTATGATAATAATAAAGAAAAAAGCTTAGCATATATATAGGCTAGTTGGCTGACTAAGTGCAGCGCCATTCATATAGACACTAGCGGCTATGTCACTGCTTACCTTACGTGTTGTGTACACTAGTTCCTTTAAACGCGGGATGTGATTGAATTGGTTTCCGTAACTACTTAAAAAGCTATACCGATGATCAAAGAAAAAGATTCTTAATTGAACCTGTAAGAGGGCATCTAAATAAGTACCATTATAGGAATCGAAAGTAATTAGCATTACTCACAAGATGTGAAATAATAAAAGATTCAGATTCAGAATACTTCATCGATCCCTGAGGAAATTATGTGGATCCAGTTGCTCCCGGACAGTAAGAAAATTAACACGTTAAATACCAATAACAATAATAATACAAATATTATATAATACATTTATATATTATATAAACACAATTGCTTCAATGCCAGGAATTAAATATACAAACAATATATTATATAAATGTTATATGTATTATATATACACAAGCAATATCCTAATAAATATTACAATACCAAATTACGAGTAGCTCTAAAGTACAAAGAATTCAATATACAAACTATATGTATTTTATATATAATATATAAACAGTATACAAACAATATTCTAGTATATTACAGAAATCGACTGTACAAAAATTAACTTTACATGGGGTTGAATTAAGTTGTGTAGTGTGATACTTGTGCTTATGTGGAGTCGTACAGAGAGAGAGAGAGCCACAGGCAGGAATGATTTCCTGTGTCGTTCCGTGGAGCATTTGGGTAATCTTAGCCTCTCACTGAACGTGCTCCTGTGAAAAGCCCAGTGTTTGTAAGATATCAAATATTAGATATATCTAAACTTAAATAACTGTGTGGTATATACCACTCAAGTGTGAACGTTGCTCCTATAGGGAACATAAAGCAATTGCATTAACTTTGTGTCCTCAGCATTCCACCATGGGTGAACCGCAGCAGGTGAGCGCTTTGCCACTACCGCCTATGCAGTACATCAAGGAATACACTGATGACAACGTGCGGAAAGGCCTGGCGCCCAAGCCTCCACCACCTGTCCGTGAAAAGTACACCATGTTTGGAAACGAGTTTCAGTGTGATGAACTCATCATCAGACCTTTAGAGAGCCAGGGCATCGAACGTCTGCATCCCATGCAGTTTGATCACAAGAAGGAGCTTAAGAAGCTCAACATGTCTATTCTGGTCAATTTCCTTGACTTATTAAGCATCCTGATCAAAAGCCCAGGTAGCATCAAGCGTGAAGAGAAGCTGGAAGACCTGAAGCTGCTTTTCGTGCACATGCACCACCTGATCAACGAGTACCGACCGCACCAGGCACGCGAAACATTGCGTGTCATGATGGAGGTGCAGAAGAGGCAGCGCCTGGAGACAGCTGAACGCTTCCAGAAGCACTTGGAGCGCGTGGTGGAGATGATCCAGGGCTGCCTGGCCTCGCTGCCTGATGACCTCCCCCAGCTCGAGGAGCCATCCTTGGCTGGAATGGGAGGTGCTATGGCTGGTGGGGCCCCCAGGCTGAAGGCTGAACCCATTGAAATGGGGGGTCAGACGGACAGGGGCACAACGGCTGCCAAAAGGGATAAAGTTAGGGACAAGGATGTAGCCATGTGCAGTGTCATTGACGAAATGACCTGATTTGTACATCCACTCTCAACTCGCTCTTCTGCCTGAGTTTTTCCATAAAATGAACTGGATTCCATGATAAGTCGAAAGAGAATGGAAAATAAGTTATTTTTGCTTTTGTAGTCCACCTCAATTCCTCGAATACATTTGCAAGAAAAGGTTAACCTTCTGATTTTTTATTTTTTTTTGAAAGAACTGACATTGTGTAAACTTCAATAAATTTAAATGAAATAATGTGTGTCTTTTGTGGATGCTCATGTTTGAGATGTTGTTATAGACCTGTTTAAAGAAAAGTAATATTAATGGTACTATTTTTAGTAGTTATAATCCAATCTCTAACCTTTCATTTCTAGGTTAAAAAAAATGTCTTCAGTTGATTGGTTATCTTAACACTAATAATTTCCATGAAGTATTTCAGTCTGGCTTTCAGGTGTGCCACAGCACTGAAATGACTCTTCCCAAAGTGCTAAATGGCTTAAGGTTAAATGGAGACTTAGCTAACCTCTCCATTCTTCCTGCTGTAGATCTCAGTACTGCCTTTGTCACTATAGACCATGAGATTCTGCTGAACCAGCTGCATGCCTGGGCTGGCCTTTCTGTTAGTCAGACTGGGTCAGACCCCAGATGTGGGTTTAAATACTGCATTGTGCTTTCTTCAGTATGCAGATGACACACAGCTAGAGCCATGAAAAAAGTTAAATACAGACCACTGTACTTTTAAACATCTGCTTTGTTAAATCCTGATTTATCAGGTGACTTTCAAAAGGAATGGAAAATATTAAGTGCAGGGATGAAGTGCACTGCTAGGACAATTCGAATCTGGCTTCTAGAAGCAGGACTGAAGTCCCATAAGACAAGGAAGAAGCCCTTTGCTAATGAGAAACAGGGAAGAACCAGGCTACGGTTTGCAAAAAAAAAAAAAAAATTATATATATATATATATATATATATAATTTACAAACACACACCCATAAATTGAGTAATGAGTGGAAAAAAATGGTTTATTTTTTTCCGCAAGTGTATATCTCTCTAGCTGCTGACGTTCGTGGTTCTATCCACTACCTGCTTAAGATGGCATAAACTTACAGGTCTTGTGAGTGGAAATGAAGTACAGAGCAAGCATATAATGGTGTACTGAGAATCAATGTATCTGAAAGACGCTAACGTTTAGTTTTAAAATTAAATATCAAAAACTACATTTTCAAAACAAGTCGCTGCGAGCAGGGTTCGAACCTGCGCGGGGAGACCCCATTGGATTTCAAGTCCAACGCCTTAACCACTCGGCCATCACAGCTGACGCCCTGTACTGTCTTATATGTCTTTTTGTACATCTTGGTAATGCATAATTTAATAATTTAATTGCATTTCTATATTGGCTGCTCAAAATATTTTCCAGTACTTCGGGATTACCAATTATGAAAGCTTTTTGATTTCGTTATTAGTTTAGTGAATGCTGTGAACATATCTTCAGATGCTTAAGTACCTCCTTAGCAAAAACTTTAAAATGTGCTTAGCAAATCATCATTATCCTGTTAGCTATTATATTTCGTAATTAATAGGTCAAAACGAACGAACATACTAATTTAATATGGACGATGAACGCTTTAGGTAACTAAACGTCTTATACAACATTTGTGGGAGGAGTTGCAGTGTCTTGTGTAAGTGCCCTTTGTTACGTGTTTTATGATAGGACGTTTCCATTTTTTTTCTGAAACTTTATTATAACACTGACGAACAAACATTCGTCAGATTTTTCACAGTGAAGCCAATAATATGGTCAAGCTACATTTTTCAGTGGCTCCAAAACAAAACGACTGTATAGCTGTATCCAAATCCCTTGTTCCAGACTTTTAGATAGTCGGAGTTAAAATATTTTTAACAGGGGTTGCTGTTAAGCATTTGACTTGTTAACCTCTAACTAATAAATATACATTATAAAGACATATATATGGAGATAAATATATTTATTTTGTATTATATCGGTTTCATTGATTTGAACGAAGTAATGCCCAAGGGAGATTGCATTTGTGCCAGCTAAATATTTTAGTCAATTTAAAAAAAATCAGTGAATAAGGTGAAAATAAACACTACACTTCTATAAATACTACACAGATCAAATAACACAGTCTGCCACAACTATGCTTCAGATCATACACTATTGTATCACATACGACTTATGACCATGGCATGCAACTAAAATTTCGCGTGTCCCAGGCTTTAACTCAGACGCAGTTTTAGTTTTATCCAAGTAAAATTTAGGCCGAATTTAGGGACTACTTAGTCACGAGACCAAAAACCGTCGTTGTACATTTCAAGTCCTTAAAATCATGACACCTGTTACCATTACAAGCTCCTTATTTAATTCCTTTTTTAAATTTAGTCCCTGAAACTAACGCTAACTTCTTTATTATAAAAGACGGCACCCCTGCCACCTGATCTTTGTTATGAAACACCACACTACCCGTTTCACAACAGGGTGTAACGCCGAGTGACGGACCAACCGGAGGAGCCCGTTGCTGCCACGTGTTTTTTTTTGTGTAACGTGATGCTGTCATACAGTAACCCAGACTTTATATAGCAGATATCCCGTGGCCGCAAGTAGCTCCACGGATCACACAGCGTGGAAGCAAGTAAGTATATACTGTATTACTTCTTAAAGAAGACTTACAACCCTAGACGGCAAGTGGAGACTTTTCATTATTTTGTACAAAAAGGGAACGCGCTTAACACTTTGGAAACCAACTGGAGTGATGGTTGGCAATACAATACATGGTCTAGTGTTGAATAACTAGAGATCATGAGACAAAGGTTGGGTCCGGGGGTATTTTAGGTCGCGAAAACCTTGGCGAATTGACAGAAAGCTTTTTTGAGAAATGTAGGCAGGACACTTGGGCAGCATTAGCAATGGAACTGCCGGTTACCTAACATGAAGCCTCACTGGAGGCGTGTCAGTTCAGTACAGCAGTACCCTCATTAATACAATACATTTCTTTTAACAGTAAGTGACATCGACTTTATCGGACTTCCGAAAGTGGACATGGATCTGCTGGGGTGTCCGATTTGCGGATGCTTGATGTGCGAACCCGTGACAGTGTCCTGCGGTCATTCTTTCTGCCGGAGGTGCGCGGGGACCAGCCTGCAGTCTCAGTGTCCAGTTTGCAAAGATAAGGTGAAGCCGAGGGATATCAGAAACGTCAAGAACAACGTCTTACTCTGTCGGATCATAGAGAAGTGCTGCCCTGAGGAGACAAAGCTTAAGTTATGCTTGCTGGAGCATCTGAAAGCCTGCGACTATTTGCAAGCTTTACGGATCGCGGATGATGGACTGGAGATAGGTATGTAAAATGGTCCGACGTCAACAAGTTGAAGTACATACGTAACTCACGCCGTCTGTTTCCTGAACAAAAATATTTTGTATCTGATAACATAAAAAAGTATGCATTTATGTCTGCATTAATATCTTTCCGAAAGACAGATTAAAAGTGTGAGTAATCTTATATCCACACTCGTTCGTTATGGTTTCATTATTCCTTACATAACGTAATTGAATGTTGTCGTTTGATAAAAGAGGTGGGGAAGTGGAAGCACTGAAAAGTAGGTCCGCCTAGACATTAGTCAAACTCCGTTTATGCCGTCCTGTTCAGGGATACAATAGAAAAGAGTAGAAACCTATGTATCTCTAAGGATCCGGTATTCATTCGATGATTACAGTCACATATAGAGGGACGTTTTTGAAATTATAATAATAATTTGCTGCCAGACAGATGTCGTACTTGTGTAATTCCTCAGCACCTAACTACTGAGAATTGCTTTTGTTCATGTAAAAATCTCCTTTTATATTTGGAAGGAGACACTGAGGATTTATTTTGGTGTCTTCCAAACTGAAGGATTTTAATTCTAGTGATTGATGGGCTGGAGATGATGATGTTACACAAAGCAGCTGTTGTAGTTTTGCAGGTTTGTGCAAACTGACCTGCTTCTACCGAACATCAGACTGGGAAAGTCTGTCTTTTAGTGCTGGCAGGAAGTGGGTTTAGCTAATAGTATGGCCAAGCGACACCTTTCAGTGGCTCCGAAACTAAACGACTGTATAGCTGTATCCAAATCCCTTGTTCCAGACTTTTAGATAGTCGGAGTTAAAATATTTTTAACGGGTTGCTGTTAAGGATTTGACTTGTTAACCTCTAACTAATAAATATACATTATAAAGACATATATTTGGAGATAAATATATTTATTTTGTATTATATCGATTTCATTGATTTGAACAAAGTAATGCTCAAGGGAGAATGCATTTGTGCCAGCTAAATATTTTAGTCAATTTGAAAAATTCAGTGAATAAGGTGAAAATAAACACTACACTTCTATAAATACTACACAGATCAGATAACACAGTCTGCAACAACTATGCTTCTGATCATACACTTCCAAACTGAAGGATTTTAATTCTAGTGATTGATGGGCTGGAGATGATGATGTTACACAAAGCAGCTGTTGTGGTTTTGCAGGTTTGTGCAAACTGACCTGCTTCTACTGAACATCAGACTGGGAAAGTCTGTCTTTTAGAGCTGGCAGGAAGTGGGTGCGTGAATGATGCAGTGGTAAAGGCCAGCGCGTGCCCGACATACCCCCAGTATCAGTCAGGATTTAAAGCTTCCCATGTGCAAGCCTGTTGTGGAGTTTAGATGGGGAAAATAATGATATGGGCTTATCAGCTGCCATTTTAGGTAACGTGCAGACACAGAGGTCCACAAAGAGATACTTCCATGAAGAATACTGAATATTCTCTTAATGGGAATGCAGACATGACGTCCTTTTAGTATTTTTGTCAAAATGTTGTCTATTCTTACTGTGGCTTACATAATCTTCATTTCCTCATTCGTCGCAACAGTAACCTAGGCTGAAGGTTGGGAAAAATACATTTTAAAACAAAGTGTAACTAAGCGACACCAAAGCTATTCTGAGGAGTCACTCACCTAAGTTCCTCTTGTTGCCTCGTCATTCAGGTGTACGGCCCTGTTTTGTTTCCTGCAGGAGATAATTACGGCAGCTTCTTCTTCCCAGAATCGTGTCCTCCTCCAGGGGAGACCTGCTGAATGAGGCCTACATGCACAATCTGTGCCAGTAGCATGGAGGAATAAGGCTTCAGATTTCCATTTGAAAAATCTGCGCGCTCCATTTTGGGGAGGCTGCGAAATGTGCATACAGTTGCTGTGCTCAAAATGGATCTGAATATATTTACATTCATTTTTATATTTTATTTATTTAGCACTTTTTTCCAAAGCAACTAATTTTTGAGAAAGACAGTCCCTGGGGCACTTGGGGGTTAAGGGCATTGCTCGGGCCCCCGCTTGGGGGTTAAGGGCCTTGCTTGGGGCCCCGCTTGGGGGTTAAGGGCCTTGCTCGGGGGCCCAGTGGTGACCCCACTCTGCTGCCCCTGGAATTTTGATATCTACAGCTAGATTACTTATAGCTCCATGTCATATTTCCACTGTCTGTCCTTTCGTCCCCCCCGGCACACACACACGCCTTATGCAGCCCCACATGACGTTGGCCTGAAGGTTCTGCGTGCGGAAGCCACTGCGGGTCTGCAGCGGTTGCCGGATGCCCTGCAGGACCTGGATGATGTCTGCTGCTTGCATCCTACCTGGAGTGAGGTGAGATGGGTGCTGTGGCAGGCCCGCTTAGCCAGACCCGCTTAGCAAGGCAGCAATCCACATAAGTCATGGCTTTCCCTGTGGAAGCCAGTCTACCGCCCAGCCAGAATAATGCAATGCAATTGGCCCTGACTTCTGTGCAGGGATTCTTCAGGAAAGGGAACATCCTGGCAGATATGGGAAGACAAAGGGATGCCTTGGTTCAGTACCATCGATGCCTCCAGCTGCAGGGTGATTTTTTCCTGGCCAAGGACAAGATCAAGAACGTGAGATTTTACATACCTATATCTGGAAATGTGTCCGTAGTCCCAGCTGAACTAACTTCTTTTGTGCAAAGCCAAGCACAGAGTGTTTCTAAGAGTTTGAAGAAGAATGTGACAGGCAGCACATTACAATAGCAATGTCTTTCAGCCCCAGGATCATTTCGAGTTAAGACTTAATAATTCTGCAATAATTAGTCCTGTGAGAGCTTTGGGGGTGGAGTTGCCATGCCCTGTCAAGCGCTTCCCATTGGTGACCTCCAAGTCATGTGACTGGCAGCTCATGGTTTCAGGTCCTCCCCCCTATAGGTGATATAGTGGGTCCTGTCTGCTCATCACTGTATTCTTGGCCAGATTTTGGAGGCAGAGGGAGTGAGGGTCCCAGAGGAGGTTCCCCAACTTCTGCAGGTGGTTTCAGAGCACATCCACAGGTCCCGTGCCACCAGCACCTCTGTAGGACCTGTGTCTGGAGAAGCGCCCAGGCTCTGTCCAGATGAAGAGCAGGATGAGGTGAGGTGCCTTGCCTTTCCTGCCCGTGTGCGCTACTGTCCGAGCTGAGGCCTCCCTTTCTGAGCATCCCATACCCTCCCGGCACCAGGCCGCATGTCCCATGAAGAGGACCTTCCGCTCCGAGTGCTGCCTCAGCCAGGCTGGGGTCTTCCTCCCTGCCACCGAGGATGACGAGGGACCACCGAGGAGGAGAGACGAGAGGCTGAGAAGGGGTAAGGTGATGTCCTCTGCATCTGTGCGATATAAAGGTGCTCCGGTTGCCATTGTGTGAAAACATGTGATCAGGGGTGGCCCGTGCCCCGATCTGTGGAGGTTTGTGCTGAGCAAACTGGTCGGCTTAGGAAAACGTAATGCTACAGACTTCCTGTCCGTGATTTGCTTTCTCTTCCTGGAAGCCCTGGGCTAAGATTGCTTCACGGTTACATATAACATTAATATTGTAGCTGCCTGTTAGCAGAACATGCTGCTTCCACACCTTCTAGGTAAGGAATGAGTTTGTTTAATAGTTATTGTGGTGGCTATTTGTGGCCAAAGCACAGGGATCTCTTGCAAATGTGAGCTTTGAATGGCGGTAAGCAGTTTGTAGGAGTACTTAGATGTTTTTCACTTATATGCTCTCTGTGAGACACACGGTCACAGGTCAGAGCGAAGCCTGGGCAGAGCATGCAAGGGCAGCCACTAATCCCGCGTCTCTGCAGCTGCTTTTGGTGACATGACTGCTCTGCCAGCCATGGGATTTGAACTGACAACCTTCCGGATATGTGCCGAGATTCTTAACTCCACATGCATGCCTGCCCCACTGACTCCTCACATAATTGTTCTCCGTCTTGCATGTGCAGACACACAGTCATGGTTATGCACGGCTGGCTGTTACACGCTTCTGCCGACAGAGGATACATCATTCATCAGAGAAGGTGTCTTTTCTCCCTCAGCATCCCAGGACCAAACGGGACAGGAGAGAAACCTGCTCCACAGCGTTCTCGGCGTGGCAGACTTTGAATGTCCTCTTTGCATCAGGTTTGTAGAAGAGGCGTTGTCATTGTAGCTCACATAGCGAGACTCAGTGTGTGCTGGATAGAACGGAATGGATGTGTCCTTCAAAACATTGCCTGAAACTCTGTTATTCCAGTCTCTGCTGCAGCTGTCGCCGTGATTTTATATGTCCCTGTGGCCACTGTGTTCCCACAGGTTGTTCCATGAGCCTGTCACCACCCCTTGTGGACACACTTTCTGTAAAAACTGCATTGAGAGAAGCCTAGACCACAACCTGCGTTGTCCCCTCTGCAAGCAGTCTCTGCACGAGGTGCCCTGATAATCTGCTGTGTTTGTTTACTGAAGCTCTCGCTCCATGACACAGGTGGACATTGTGAAACACAGGAAACACATTGTGAAGCACATTCAGCAGACTATACCATGCAGCAACAAATTGCTGCAAGACATTAACAGCATTCAGTGCTCGTTTTCATATACCCACTCGGTGCTTCCCTTTCTCAGTTTTTTCTAGTTAAAATGCATCCTTATTGACCAAGGCCCTACACCTTTCTCTGTCTGTCCCGCTGCCTTGTCAGTACCTCAAAAACAGAAAGTACAGCCTGACAGCCGTGCTGCAAGACACCATGTCCCGCCTCTTCCCCCAGCAGCTGAAGGACAGGACGCAGGTGCACGAGGCGGAGATCGTCGAGCTCTCTGAGTGAGTGCCTTGTTATGGGCTGACAGGCCTTCAGCCAATCAGAAAACAGCATCAGCCTGGTTCTAAGAATGATTAGGCAAAACTCATCATTCTGATGTTCTGAACGCATTTCTCGCAAAATGCATTTATGCGTTATTTCTGTTATATAACCATCTTGTTTTTCCTCTTGAAGCACTTGCTACGAATACATCATACATTATAAATATTCCTTATATATAATGTACAGGTAGTTCTCACTTTCTGATCTCCTGATCTACAAGTTTGTATCTCTATAAAAATTTGAGGGAAAAAATTAAAATAAAATTTTTCATAAAATAAAAAAATTTGCATGTAGCTCGACATGTGCTGCCCAGAAGCACTGTCTGTGGGCCAAGAGTTTTCAGATAACTTGCTTTGTGAAATGTCTGACTGTCTGCTTTGTACCTCGCACTGTGCATGCTTAGCCTTACACTTTACAGCATATTTTACGATGGTGCTCCATTTGTGCCACTTCGTTTCATGACACAACCTGATGCCATTAATACACCAGGTTCATTTTCTGCAGTTTCTCCACAAGTGACCAAAAACTGACTGGGAATGTTGCAATTTTAACAAAGAAGTGGTTTTTGATTTTCTCCAAGGATGTTTTTGTTAGTTTAAATGTGCATATGTTTTTGATTAAATGTTAATTTTAATGATACATTTGTGCTAAAATTCTTTATAATTTTTATGTAGTTTCTATGGTAAAGTGCCTCCCGCTTTATGAGTTCTCGATTAACAAGCAATAGTTTGGGACAAATTAGCTCGTAAAATTGAGAACTACCTGTATATATAATGTAGATCATATACTATATATAATTAATATTATGTAAATATATAATTAAGCCAATTTAATGGTTATATACCTGGTTGCTACCTTTCAGTCTTACCAAGGACGTTCCAATCTTTGTGTGTACGCTGGCTGTTCCGGGAATGCCGTGCCCTCTCCACGTCTTCGAGCCTCGTTACCGGCTTATGATGCGCCGCTGTATGGAGACAGGAACCAGACGGTTTGGCATGTGCACCTATGAGTCCAATGAGGGGTTAAGTGTCCCGTTGGATTACACAGATCGGCGTGGCGTATGACGCCATCACCACGGTGACATGCCAGTTTCTCATGCACCTGCAGGTTTGCCGACTGCGGCTGTATCCTAGAGATCCTGGGTCTGGACCCCCTTCCGGATGGGCGGTCCTACGTGGACACAGTTGGGGGCAGTCGCTTCCGGGTATTGAGGAGGGGGAAGAGGGATGGCTACCACACTGCGGACATCGAATACCTAGAAGATCAGAAGGTTAGCACCGTGCTAGATGTCGGGCCCAAAGTGGATGTGCCTCCCTTTACTCTACCTATACGTTTGTACCAGTGATGGAGATAGACAAGGTGCTTGTGTGTGCGCTGGCTTTAATTGGAGTCCTGCCTCTTTGTGTGTCTGGGTTTTGGCCTCCTCTCAAAGGTGGAGGGTGCAGATCTACAGGTGCTGCAGGGTCTTCATGACAGCGTGTACCAGCAGACCCAAGACTGGTACCGGGGGCTGGGGATGCCGGAGCAGACGCAGATCCACAGGCAGTACGGGCCGATGCCAGAGAGGGAGCAGGACATCCAGGTGAGCTCACGCAAGGGTGTCTCATTGGCATTTGGCAGTGACTATATGGCATGAAGTACAGGGCTTTACAGCCTGCCAGTAGGGGGCAGTGTGTGAGAAGCTAAGGGACTGTACAATGTTTGCACTCTAGTCTTTAAAGCCAAACCCTCCACACAGGCACAAACAGATGAGAGCATTACGGGTGACAGTTTTCCCTTGATGATGAGTGTGATATTGGAGGATATTCTTCATCCCTAAGTGGGGCCCCCGACCCGTAATGAGCCTTTTACAGGAAGTACCTTGTCATGATGTGCAATTAATAATGTTCTGCACCAGTAGATGTGGTTGCCCCCCTTTGGGCCCTCTGGCCGCTATCCCCCAGTACTGTCCTCCCTCCTCATGTTGGCACCCTTGACCTAAATGCATTTTTCTCCTTCCTGCATGTTCCCTGTGTGTCTCCGGGACCATCGCAGGCATCTTCTGATGGGCCTGCATGGTGCTGGTGGCTGCTGTCAGTCTTGCAGCTGGACCCAACCTATAAGACCAATGTTCTGTCCCTCACATCCCTGAAGGATCGCCTTGGCCACCTCCACATCATACTGGAGTACTTATCCCAGACATAGCACCAGGCCTGGACCCGCAATGTGCCCCAGCACGCTAAAGCTCAGCAGTCTGCAAGATTTGTGCAGATTTGGCCACGTTAGCGCCAAAGACGCTCGTCTCTTACCCCATTGAGCCCACATTTTACCTCCGAGTGTCTGGCTTACTCAAATGCAATCCAAATCAAACCCAGTAATACTTACACATTTGTTTGTCTCTCTTGTACATCAGTGTCATAATCTTTAAAATGAGGCATTGTAAAAAGTTTTTGAGTGGTGTTTTTCAAAGTTTTAAACTGATAAAATTAATACTGCATAAATGTTTTTTGACTAGGAAGTGCATTGCCTAGTCTCTCCTGTAGAGGGCAGTAAACAAAATGCTGCACCAGTATGTGGTCCCAGGTTAATAACAGACATCAGGGTTCTGTGCTTTTGACTATCATCCTGCTCTTGTGGCACCATTGCCACGTTCAGCCTGGCCTGCGGTATGTCACAGGAACAGCTAGAAGGTGCTGCGTGAATAATTATGGCAAAAACCTTTTTATTGGCTTCGTTTAAAAAAAAAAAAAAAAAAGCAAAACGTATAAAATGTCTGTTTTCTATAAGATGTGTTCTTGTTCAATGTTTTGCTCCTCTGAAACTATTTTGGGGTGAACAACTGACATGGGGAATGTGGTTTTGTGTCTGAACTAATGAAATAAAGAAGTATCACGGATATAATACAGACCAGAGCACAGCTGCATTTTGACAATAAACCAGGGTGGCATGAGCGAGAAATGGCCATAGTGGTGCCTATGGAAAGGTCTCCCTCAGAACCTCTGCGTTTGCAAAGCCTCCTTTTCATGCACAGAACAGTGATTTATTTGCATGTTTTCCTTTCAGTTTTAGATTTAGGTAAATTTCACAGACAAAATGACAGATTTTTCTGTTACTTATTAAATACTGTGTCATGTAGAAATGTAACATTACAGTCCTTGATTGCTAAGGCACCTTTCATGAAACATACTTAACATTCTCAGGACTATAAGAGTGTTTCTAAGCACAGTTCATGCATACAGCACAACACTACGGTGTAGCTGCAAAAGACTGTAACTTACCCAAAATAATCAACTCGGGTCTCAAAATCCCACCAATGAATTAGTTAGTGCAATCAATTAGAAAAACACAATCGGCATCGTTTTAAGCAAGAGATGCTTAGATATATCGTGATGTATTCCAGTGCACAATTCTAAATGATTGTTGGTTCCCACTTTCTCATGGTCACTGGCTGATCATTCTACTTTAGTAAACTGATACTTATTCAGGTCAGAGACACCAGTTTCTACACTGCAATGCTCTACATCACAGTATGTACAGTTCACTGGCAAGAGGATGGACTCGCATGCACATGTAACTCCTTCAGATCTCGGGTCACAGTACAATAGCAAACAAAAACGTCACACAGCACTGCATGACACAAAAACAGCAACATGGCAAAACAAAACAACAGAATGAAAACAAAATCATGCAGTGTCCGAACCAGAAACACAGCAATGCTGTATGTACACTGCAGTCTATGTAAAACATAAAATGAAAGTTTGGTTAACTGTTATGCATGTCATGACTAACACGATGATCACACACATATATAGTTTTGGGTGTATATTTATTACAATGGGAAACTACATAATCTATTTTGACCAACAAGACTAAAGCAACTGAAAATAGTACCAAAGGATGAGAATTGTACAAACGCACTTGGATATATGTACTAAAACATTTGAACATTTGTGTAGTAATGAGAAATTGTGTTCTGCTGTGCAGAAATTATATTGTTGTCCAGGGACTACACTTGATGATGTTCATTGCCATTTAAGAAATGCCACAAAGTCATCGAGAAAAACTGTAAAACAATGCTGATTGTAACTTTCACTTTGATGGCACTGACTAATTCGCATCGGTGGAATTATTTCCTGTTAAGACATAAACCATAGTGCTGTGCTATATGCATGAACTGTGCTTAGAAATGCTCTTATGGTCGTAAGAATGTTAAGTATGTTTCGTGAAAGGTGCCACAGCAATCGAGAAAACTGTAAAATAAAGCACACAAAAAGCGCAACCACTAGAGGGCGACATGTTCTCATTAATGCATGGTTGATATTTTGTAAAATAACAGGAAAATAGCAAGAAGAAGTGCAAGATAAATATAGTTCATGTTAAAGTACATTAAACAGTAAAGGTGACAGTGGTGGATTGGTAGGAAATAACTTACGGAGGCATCTGTTGCAGACTGTAGGTACAGTCCCTCATGGACGCTCTGATGCGTGGCGCCCTTGCCAGACCTCATCACTATTCCTGCTATCCTGCCAGTCACACAACCTGTAAATATCACCCCTTCAACCCTGCAAGAAAACAATGACAACAGGTGGGAGGCGCCGTGTCCGCTGGCTGCCCTGCGCCACGCTGGGCAATGGGATGTAATC
Organism: Mormyrus lacerda; assembly: GCA_015163995.2. Taxonomy (NCBI): domain Eukaryota; kingdom Metazoa; phylum Chordata; class Actinopteri; order Osteoglossiformes; family Mormyridae; genus Mormyrus; species Mormyrus lacerda. The sequence continues at coordinate 14,750,262 of JAABNX020000002.1, read as the reverse complement.
CACTGGCTTTTTTCAGCCATGAATAAAAAAGAGAAGAATGTGACATCTGTGGGTCACAGAGCAAGAGGAATGGGAAGCGGGAGCTGTAGGGTGAGAATAGGTTTGCATTGTACCCAGTAATGGTGAAAAGCACTTGCTTCCTAGCAAGGGAACCAATATACCATGACGAAGCAGAATCAGAGTCTGCTTTTTATATTGTCATTAATGAACAGTGGATGCACTGCACTGATCGCTGGCCCTTTTATTTCCCTGAGAAAGGGGGCTGGTCAGGGAGGGAATCGAAGGTAAAATCGATACAGATGAATGACTATCATGGGGAAGACAGGGCATGCAGTTAGGAGGCTCGCTATTGATTCAGGCCAGGCTCACAAAGCAGGAAACAATTTAACAACGAAAGTAAAAAGTTTATTTCGAGGTCAGGACATCTATGGCAGGCCTGTGTGGGTAACTGACACAGAAGAATGCAAAATGCTCCCCGTGTTTTCAGCGCTGGGTGGTGTGAAAAGGAAAAAACACGTCTGGGAAAGAGGCACATTGTATTTTTGTCCTAGCATATTTTACAAGTCATAGCTTTCAGAATAAACTACACTGGTGTTCAGAGTTATCGGTGGTCTATCCTTCAAGGCAACGTGCGTTCGGCTTTGCCGGGTCAGACAGCACCACCTCTGTGATGGATTGCCGTTTTTTATCAAGAAGCTCGCCTAGCAACTGATCAAACCAGGTATAAAATGATCTGAATGAACTTGGTCCCTGCAAACCTCATGTGAGAATAATTACGATCATCTTTTTTCCATTCTCTCTGTCTCTCAGAGTACGTTTACATGCACATCTAAGCCACACCATGACTACACCATTTAATAGGACTGCTGTCCTTGTTCCAGTGTACATGCAGTGGTGGGGAATCGATTTAGTGCAATCGATTTAGTGCAACATTGCTCAGAAGATAAAACGTAATCTCTCCTCTCTGGATCACGGTTACTTACAATTTTTTGGAATCCTAAAGAATCCTTTACTTTTGTTGTGAATACAGTTGTTAGTTCGGTCGAAAACAGCACACACAACCTTGATGGACACAGAAAAACAGTATATAAGAGGACCTCGACCAGATGACAAATGCACCAACATGGCGGACGACGGTCCTAGCTTCCTGTGGGCGGTACGGTATGACGTTAAGTGCAACCCACAACCACAGTGCAAATTGAGGGGTTAAAAAAGAAAACAAATCTGATATTACCTGCATTCCTATTTCGTTTTAGTTTGTGTTCCACTGCTCATTGTAGGTTTTATTTGTTTTTTTTTAAAAAACTGTTGTTTTTATTTTTACTTCAGTTAAAATAATTTTTTCATTCCTAGTTTTACTTTTAGTCTGAGTTTTCATTAACTATAATAACTTTGTCTCAGATCGGGTGTGCAGAGGCCTATATCTGCTCTGTTCAAATGTTTATCTCGTGCTATTGCTCAGCAGTGACCAGAAAGGTCCAGGGATGAGTTCTGACCTTGTGGGACCATGCTCCAATGGCCGGTGGTGTTCTCTGACAAAGACCTCGCTTGACTGGGTGATCTATGTTTGCCCTCCTGCCTACTGCTTGAATGCAGTATCGCTGAGTTTATCATCTGTGAAAATGAGAAGCCTTGCAGCCCAGGAAGGACTGAATCAGAGCAACGGGATCCTCCATAGGGGGTTATGTTGTGAAAGATGACCACCAGAAAGGTCAAAGTCCCAGTTTTGCCAGGCACAGACTATAAAGGGTCATAAATCATGGCAGTCTTTGTAGCATGCCGTAGTGCGCAGCTCATAAATACTCCTCTGGAACATGGACATAACATGCGTAATGATCTAGGCGTGATCTAATGATCATCATAAATCCCACAGAGTACACACTGGCACTTCATCTCAGGTTAGCATGTCCTGTCATAATTATTGTGCATTCCCATAGGTCTACTTTTTCATGTCACCCGTCGGGCCGTTTGTATCAATTGCTTCGACTCGTTGCCAGATGTGATTATTGCACTATACCCGGTTACAGGTATTTGCACATTATCTCAAACTGAGATTATGTCCAGCTGCCCAAGGTTAAGTATACAGTGTTCAATTCTCTCTTCTTGCTTCTTCTAAATTTCTGAAGATCTGCTTCTGTTTTTTTTTTTCTCAGGATAATTACAGCGATTGCTTGCGGGACTCCTCCCATGTAGACTTCAAAGCACACAAAGCCAAACCCAAATTAGGAGCCGTAGCCCTGGTACAGCAATGTCATTTTCCGATAACTAGATGCAGTTCTGCTGTGGGCGGAGCCCAGCGAGTTCTCACCGTACTACAAGGCCGCTGCGATGAGCCGCGACACGGCGGAGAGGCAGCTGTAGCGAAGCAAGTCTGATTAGCATCCCGCCCGTGGGTTTAGGACGACGTGGAAGTGGGAGGCAGAGGGGATTTTCAGGTGGGGAGGTGGGTGAAGGAGCCAGAGCTGCTGACTGTGTGAGAGTGAGAGATTAGAAGCCTGACCCCCCCCCCCCCCTACCCCAGCACACCCATTATGCAGTAGAGTACTGCTAGCAGCTACATGGAAAGTCCTGCCGCAATTGACATTCCCGTGGATGGATGACCAGCGCTGGAGATAACAGCCAGAGGGGCAGCGGCGGCAGTGGCCCCTCCCTAAGTCCACAAAAATGTAACGTAAATGAAAACAGCCAGCTGAAGCCATGCGTGTGACACGGCGCCTCCCCGCTGAGCCCACTGGCTGGGAACGGCAGACATTTTCTTGCATCCAGCAGGCACAGAAGTCTTGGATACCTTCGAAGATGCCCATGCCCATACCCATGCCCATGCCCATGCCGTGATGTGCCCTTGAGTGACAGGGAAATCCTTCCCCGGTGATTGGGATTCTGATTGCACAGTTGTGTTAATAATAGCTACAATTAATGTAGGGGAAAATGAATGTGATTTCCACAGTACCCATCAGGGAATGGGGGTCAGGAGTGTATAGGCCTACATTCTGCTACTCGCACTTCACCTGCCAGTGCATTATTCTCCAGTGTATTATACCGGTGGCAGTTTGCAGTGTGCTTACAAGTGTGGGCTATTGCCATAGAAACCAAAGGCAGACAGATAAGAGGGCCTCAGACAACTTAATCACTTCAATACACAATCAAAAAGTTATCCTGGCTATTAGCTGCGTGAATTTATTTGTTTTGCATTGTTTGCATATATTTGCTATTTTACTGAACAAAAAGAGTGAGGAAATGGCGTATGTATTTTTTTCTGCAGTACAGACTTACAGTTATACTTTGAGGGATTAACGTTTCTCTGAAAGTAGACTGTGGGGGAGGACTGGAACCGACAAACTCAACTTGTTTCACACCATTCTAATCCTACCATGTCAATAGTCAGATAATCCCACAAAACAGAGTTTCAAAGCAAAGAAGCAAACATATCAGGGGCCTGACACCCCTGTCAGTAGGGGTACACAGCAACGAAGCCCGTGGAGGGAGACGTAGTTCAGGGGGGTGGCCTGCACTGGACATTGAAACATGACCTACACTGTGACCTCTGACAAAAAAGGGTGAAAACGAATAACTTTTCTAAAGCCTGTCTACAAAAAGCAGACTGGAGGAAATATATGAAATAGGATTTAATTTGATCCATTTTAAAACAGAGTTAAGTAGACAGGCAAAGTCAGGAGCTGGAGGTGAGTGAGAGAACCAAAAGGTTGGCATGGTAACATATCTAGGAGGAAGAAAAGAGGTGGAAAGAGTGACGAATGCTGCACTGATGCTTGGACAGTGACTTCACACTAAACAGGGTGTCTAAAGCTGTAATGCTGAGGAATTCACACACTGTCTTTGAGGGAAGGACGATTTTCACTTAGGAAACGGATACAACTAACAATGCAAGACAGTGTTATTTTGTGAAGCAGATCCAAAAAGCAAGGCCTCATGGTTTAATAGTGCTCACATTTGTGTCAGATCCGGAAAAGGGAACAGTACAACCCCAAAGCGAAAACCTGAACACTTCAAACATCATGCCCTTAACTCAGGTCTTGTTACATGATGAAAATCACAAATGCCGGGTTGCCAACTCTCATGCATCTGGTGTGATACTCGCTCTTTCAGACTCATGCTCACTTAGGAAATCTATATTATTCCATCATAAACCTAAAATTCGCAACATCAAACGCGTTGGGGTTCTTGGAAGACACTACACACTACTTGCAAAGTAATAAAGCTGTTATATATATGTAAATGCATGTGCCTGTGTGTGCAGACTTGTCTTGAATTGAAAATCTCACGCCAACCACCTGACTGAAGCTGACAACCCTATGAATGTGAGCACTAAACAACATCTCCTTAACTCCAGTCTTGTAAAATGACAAAATAATCAAGAATGTGAGAACTTGTTTTTAATGCCAATTACTTTCCCACATCTTAATTCACAAAAGGACTGCTGAAACACAACAGAAGATGCATATCTACTTATCACAATTGTTATGACCACTAGGGGTTGATCATAACAGAAAAATTATGAGTAAGGTGGTGGATAGATAATAACTATCATAAAGATAAATAGATATATATCAATCTGATATTTATTTGGTTAAGTAGGGATAAATCTTCAGGGGTAGACCACACCAAAATAACAAACAAACAAAACTCCTGTTTGAACCTCTGTCTTACCTTTGATGAGAGGGAAAAGAAATTTAAATAAATACAAACAACTTCCCTAACTCCCTAAAGATAAACAGAGTGAAAAGATGTACAGAAAACAAAATTGGCATC
>JAABNX020000002.1:14696954-14719392 GCA_015163995.2 Mormyrus lacerda | reverse complement strand
GAATTACACAGAGATCATGTTCCCCTGTGTATCCCATAATATCAGTCAAAGGAACCAAGTGTAACAGTGGGGGGAGGGAGGGGGGTGGATTGAGGCAGCTGACATGGCTATGAATATCAGGCCTTCAGAAATAATTATTTCTACTTGTCTTAGAGAGAAAAACCTAATCAAATACAGCAGACGTTATAGTAGTACCTCTGATGTAAATTTAAATTAGTCTTGATGCTTTCAGAGCAAAAAGTTTAAAAAGAATATTTCTCTGCCTTATGGGGTTACAACCATTGTATGACCATATGATATATTCTCGCCACCTTTTTGTTACCACTTGGAGACATAATCCATTTTTTTAGCAGTGATGACAATCTCTCAAGATGATATTCCTTAGAGGCAGGTATATTTACAGTGATGGACGCAGAAAGACTGCACAAACACAAGAGCTCATTGTAAAATGCTGTAATGCCAAAGACATTAATGCAACAGATTGGAAATGAAAATATTATAGCATTATAATGGATATTGTTGTGTCAGATGTGAACTGATTCTTACCTTTATTAATATGGTTAAAAAATTACAGTCGCCGGCTTGTAACTCATCAATGTGCACAAGTCAGTTTTGCTCAAGCAAAAGTCCCGATTTTTCCTAATGATGTTTCCTTTAAAATTCCTTGTGTAAATCGCCGCTTGTAAGTCGTCAAATTCCCTTAGTCGTCACCTAAATTCTGGTCCCGAACAACACAAATGAATGGATTTTCTTACCTGTAAGTCGACACCCCAATCGCTGCATTCCCGCCGCCTGCTTCACACCGCCTGCTTGTCACCACGGCAATGTAGAAACAGGGAATCCCCACCTATCACACTAGTCACTCCCTGGTCTTAAGTCTTGGATGGCTTTATAGGAACCCATACTGCATGTGCTGACTACAATGTAAGGTGGCCATGTACTGTACTGCATGCCCGGTGCATTAATGGGGACCTGCGGTTCACAGAAATCCACAGCTGCCCGTATTGAAGGCCCTCTCAGGTTCAGTTATGCTCCCAGCTTTCTTAAGTGCTGTTCTTTTGCCCACATAGTTGATTATTACCGTGTTACGGGTATAACAGAATGGTAAATCAGCGAATAAGAATGGGGAAGACCGAACCTGTATCATGGCTGAAGACAAATCCAGATCACAGGGTGAAGATGGCAGTTTTTTGGAAAGCTCCAGCTAATCTTGCATAAAAGAACTGCATGTTTATAAGATGCTGGAAACCACGGATATTGGATGATTTTGCACTCATTGAGTGCATCAGCAGTTTAACAGAGGGCGAGGTTAATGCCCGATAACCTCAGAAAATGGCTGTTTCTGAGAATAAACAAGTGACTCGAAAAATGGATTAGCATGCAAACTTAACTGTGTGGGTCTGCTGAGGCAATCGGAGAACTTTGTGGCCATTTGCCACAAAATATACTGCAGAAATAACTGGTAATTAGAGAGCCATTGCGCCCACTGCTAAGCTCTGCTGCCTTTTTGTGCCTTAATGTCATTGATTGCATGGTTTAACACAGCATGCGAGATATGCGACGCGCAGGGCTCTCACACACGCAGGGATCAGGCCTCCGAGGCTGCAGAAAGAGCCTTATCACATGTCATTTGTGACTGTGAATTCAGTGGCACCATTTTTGTGATGGGAGTGCCGGAGTGGGATAAAAGCAGCCATCCCCTTTTTTGAGCGCCATCCTTTTGGGAGGCATCCTCCATGCAGATGGCTCCTTTCTCCCCGGTAATTGCGGGAAGCTTGAATGCCAAAAACCGTGGTAAATACAAAATCATATCTTCATTCTTTTTCTGCAGGCTACAAACACATGAGATGCCTCACGCTCATTATACTGCAAATTAAAAACCAATAAGAGCAGTAACTCCATAAAAAATAAAAAGCTGTCTAGGAAAAAAAGCCCAGATTTCAATGAGGTCCATCATAGAAAATGATTGGTTATCATATGTGATGGACAAGGCAGACGGAGCAGGAAATGGTGCACTTGGCCAATGGTGACATCACCAAAAATGTGTTATGGAAAAATGGAGGGGAGTCGATGTTCTTTCTCATGACAGGAAGCTATTTCTGGCTTTTCAAGAGTCCTTTTTTTACTGGTGTACTTCCCATTCACATGTAAAGAGAAATGGTTTACCTCTACACATCCTCTTTCCCTACTTACAGTTTAATCCAAATGCATTTTAAAGACTTAATTTGCATTCATGCTTATCGCTGTATACTGTGAAAGTGTTACAGTGTGTTAACTTCAGTAAATAGGTATCTGGAAATGGGAGGTGTGTGGTCATGTGATGGGTGAAGTCACATAACACTTACAGTTTTGTAAGACCTGCAGCTTTGACATGAGAAGAACATGGTGGCCTGTACTCAGATTATTCCTGTGATGACAATCATGATTTTCTGTAATTTTTCAGTGACATGCTCAAGGTATCAATAGTAGGAGACAGATTTACTTTAATGTATTCGTAGGTCAATGCTACATGTTAGCAGAGTTCTACACTTCTTGCACTTCTTGATATTTTAAACTGTTTCTTTTTTCCCTAAGAAAATGCTAGCCTCCCAGAATGACTGTGAGGAAAGCGGCCCAACTACCATAGAAGTGACTGTGAGGAAAGCTGGCCTGACTACCATAGAAGTGACTGTGAGGTAACTGGTCTGGGCCACTTTAAAAGTGACTGTGAAGAAAGGGGTCCTGATTACTACTGAAGTGACTGTTGTAGAAGTGACTGTGAGGAAAGGTGGCCTAATTACCATTGAAATTACTGTGAGGAAAGCCGGGAGACTACTATCAAAGTAACTGTGAGGAAAGCGGCGTGGCTATTGTAGAAATTACTGTGAGGAAATAAGCCTGACTACCATAGAAGTGGCTGCGAGGAAAGCTGGACTGACTGTCATAGAGTGACTGTGAGGAAAGGTAGCCTGGCTACTATTGAAGTGGCCGTGAGGAAAGCAGCCTGACTACCGTAGAAGTGACTGTGAGGAAAGGAAGCCTGACAATTGAAGAGATGACTGTGAGGAAAGTTAGTCTGACTAAAATGGAAGTGGCTGTGAGCAAAGTGGCCTGACTACTGTAGAAGTGACTGTGAAGAAAGCTGGCCTGATGACCATAAAAGTGACTGTAAGGAAAGTTGGCCTCATTGCTGTAGAAGTGATTGCGAGGAAAGTTAGCCTGGCTACCGTAGAAGTGGCTGTGAAGAAAGTGACCTGATTGCTGTAGACGTAGCTCAGAAATGCTGAACCCACTGTTTTGGACCTGATGTGCTGGGGTGTCATTAGAGATTTTGGGCCCCATGAAAGCTTATCAACTCAGACTAATCTATTTATGCTACAAATACTGTAGCTTTAGGACTCCTACCACTCAGGGTCCATCGGAATCGTCTTTACTTCCCCCCTTTATGGCAGCCCCGCTCACGTGTAAGGCGGCCATACAGGATGTTTCTGTGTGTTTCACTGCTGATGCGATCTGAACAATCAGCATTTGTGCCAGACAGGCAACAGACACACATCCACACTGTCAGAAGGTCATGTTCCGCAGTTTACCACCACAGACTAGGGAGAAACAGCAACATGTTTGTTAGTTTACAACTAGCCGACAATCTCAGGTGATGACAGCAAGGAACTTCAAGGCTGCTACAAAATGACTTGTTGACTGGATTTTTCACAGTGGAGGCATTGTTTCTGTTAGCAAATAAACCTGACTATCAAATCATCAAGTTCGATAAGTGTGGATTGGTGGCCCCCTCATCTACGCCATGTGGAATCCCCGTGTTCACCAGTTGTATCCTGTTGCTGTCATTAGTTCAGTGTATTTAGTCTGTGTTTCAGTTTGTTTCCCCAGTCTGGTCATTGTAGTGTCATAACGTTACATGTGTGGATATGTGTTACCCTGGCAATAAATCCCTGTTTGATTCACATTCACGTCTTCCATCGCCTGCTTCCCGTGTTTGGACGTGACAGAATAACCGGACTCCCGAACAAGACGCCTTCCTTAGGCAAGGCAGAACACCTGGACCTCATTAACGAGGTAATCTTTTGGTTACAACAACCCAAGGTCCAGGCAGACCCCGCGGCTTTCGCCCTGGCAACCCGCACCGGGGATATACTGGAATGTCAGTCCCCGTTCGAGGACGCACACCTCGCTGAGGAGGTGCATGAGAATGTGCAGCAACTTCGGAGAGGCGTGGCTGAAGCAAACGTTTGGTCTGCTCTCGGAGCTACCGGAGGTACTCCTAGCACCGCCGCCCACCGCAGGAAGGTGGAAGAAAAAGCAGAGAAAACAAAAGTAGATAGACAAGCAGGTCTACCTAGGGGCTGTCTCGCTCTCCGCTGCTTCCTCTGCCAGATGTTAGGAGCACGCCCCTTTTCTGGGACGCGCCTGGCAGGTCCATTTGGGACTCTATCCTGCGGGTCCCAAAGTTGTTTAAATGGGCAGCCCCTGCTGCTGAGGCGCCAACCCCAGCGCCTCCTGTGATTCCCATGCCTCCTGGAGCTTCAACCTCCGTGGTTCCCTGCCTCCTGGAGCTTCGGTCCCTGTGGTTCCCGTGCCTCCTGGAGCTTCGCCCCCCGTGGTTCCTGTACCTCCTGGAGCTTCGTCCCCCGTGGTTCCTGTGCCTGCAGCTTTGCTCCCTGTAGCTCTCATGCCTGGAGCTTTGCCTCCTGTGGTTCCCGTGCCTGCTCTGTCCCCTATGGCATCCACAGCGCCTCCTCTGGTTCCTGTGCCGGCTGTGCCCAAGACACCGCCCGAGGCCCCTGCTGCGCCCGAAATGCTGCCCAAGGCCCCTGTCCCCAAGGAGGCCCCAGATTGCTGGACCGATGCTCCTCCCTCAATAGTGGAGTTGGAGGAGGAGCTGGAGTGGGACCCCTCTGTGATTTCCCTGACCACCCCCATGACTCTCCTTGTGACTCTCCCCATTACTGGGGAGTGTCTCCCCCACCATTATAGCAGGGCAGATCCCGGCCAGCCCCCCGCCTCTCAGTCTCCCAGAAAGGGAGGGGACATCTACGCCGTTGCCGGGTCCCGCCCACCCTGCCCCCCGGCTCACCTACGGTTCCCCTGGCTGTGGTTCGGCGGTTGCCTGCGGGTCCTCCAGCTCCTGCTCGACAGTTGCCTGCGGTCCCCCTGGCTTTGGCTCGGCCGTCGCCTCCGGTTCCACCTCCGGCGACTCGTCGGTCGACTGCGGGTCCCCCGTCTGTCCGCCTGCCGCGGCTACTGCTCCCTCCACCCCTCCTCCTGAGTCCCCTCCGCCTTCCTCCTCGCCCCTGTCATCGTTCCTTCCTGCTCCCTCCTCACGCTTGCTGAAGGTCCCTCTGGCTTCGGCCTCGCAGTTGCCTGCTGACCCTGCGGCCTCCGCCCCTCGCCTGCCGGGGTTCCCTCCAACTCCCCGTTTCCCCCCTCTCCTTTGCCTCCGTGCCCCCTTTGTTTGCCCCCTGTCCCTCCTGGTCCCTTTGTGCCTCCTGTGTTTCCTCCCCGTCCCTCTATGCCTTTGTTCCCGTATGGCGCCCTTGTACCATCACGTTTCCCCTGGTGTTGCCCTGTCGTTGTCCCCCTCCTTGAGTTCAGTGTTTCCGTGTTTGGTGCCCCTGTGTTTGTTTGCGTTCCCTGTGGTATGTTGTTTCTTGTCTGAGTTGGTCTCCCTGTGCCTGTTCTGCGTGTCTATTCTGTTTCCGGTGCCCCGTTGATGTTGTGCTTTGTTTTCCAGGACCCGTGTCCCCGGTCCTGTTCCTCGCTCCCCTTAGGCGTGCCTGGAATTCGCGCCTTTGGGGGAGGGGGTTCTGTCATGCCCCGCTCGTCCGCTCCTCCCTTGTGCCACGTCCTCTCATCTACCCCATGTGGAATCCACGAGTTCACCAGCTGTTTCCAGTTGCTGTCATTAGATCAGTTTATTTAGTCTTTGTTTCAGTTTGTTTCCCCAGTCTGGTCAACAACATATAAAATAATACAATGATGTCTCAAGAGCAATGCCACTCCTACCCATACTGCCCCCACAAATTCCCCAGCATGCCCCTCCCTGAATCCACTACAGTGGTATTTCTTAGGAAAGGTTTAATTTGGACAATAAGAAAAGATTAAACAAACAGGCGCAGCACCAGCTGTTTCTTTGTGCTTTTCGTTTTTTTTTTGTGCTCCCGACTGGTCCTGACTTGAAGCTCTTAGCTGTCATTAATTCTTCCCTCCTACCCTGGTCCTGATTTGAAGCTCTTAGCTGTCATTAATTCTTCCCTTCTACCCTGGTCCTAACTTGATCAAGGGTCCCACGCGCAATGCAAGATGCACATGTAGGAATCGGCTGCTCTGCCCAAGACCCTGAGCAGGATCATTATAAAATGGACTGCCCTGAATGCAATGCAAAGTTGGCTTTTATAGATCAGGGCTCTTCAAATCTGGCTCTTAATTCCAATTCCAGGCCTTGTTTTCAGTTCTTTCTGGTAGTTAGTTTAATAATTACTGATTCTGATTGGCCAGAGCCTGCACACCTGGCTCACAGGTAAAGGAAGGCTGGAAAATCAGCTGGGCTCTGACCTTGAGGACTGTGATTTGAGTAGCCCTGTTATAGATTATGCAACATTCAGCCTAACTGCATTTTCAGAAATATTTAACTACTTACTCTGTACTGTACATCTCTCTACAAGTGTACTCCGTACATTTACTCTGTAAATACCCTGATTGTAGCAATGTCATTACGCATTGTTATTCCCAGGTCTCAGACACATGCAGAATCAATAATAGGAGCAAATGTAATTAAAAAAGGTTTGATTTATTTATGAACATTTTATTGATTTTTTTTCACCAGTTTTAATTCAAGTCACATCTTGCTGTTGTGATCTATAAAAAAAGACGATGTTGTGATGTTCAGAACAGACTGTTTCAGTACTTTTTAAAATCTGTAATAAAAATAAGCGACAATAAGACAGAGAAATAAAGTTACGACATAAAACTGTTAGAAGGAAAATATCAGAAAGCCATACTTAGCAAATGTCCTTTAAAATACTACAGTGTCAATGAGACTTAACAGAAATCCAACCTAAAATATCAAAGTGACTGTGATGGACTGGCAACCCGTCCAGGCTGCGACTCTCCCAGGATGAATGGATGGATGGATGGATGGATGTTAAAGCAATATTTATACACGTTGACATCAGTTCATCAAACACATCTTTGTGTAAAACGTTCTTAGCAGCTTTACGTTCTAATACAAATGTTTTTCTTCTTTTACAAATTCATTAAGGTAAAAATGTCTTCTTAGATGGCATGAATGAGCACTTTTGTGCTGTGCCGGGAATAGATGAATCCTGTAAGAAGCAGGAGACGACCGTCATCTTTGGACAAATGATTTCGAGGGATGGTGGAGGCTGCACAGTGCTGTGCTGGAAGGACAGCATTGGAAAGGTGATCGTTTTAAGGTTTTATGCTGGAATTCATGTCAGCCAGTGGTGACTGATTTGCTCCCCAAACAGCCAAACAAACTTCCGCTGCAAGTATGATCATAACATATGCGACGTAATGCATATGATTTGAAAACTACAGCCTACTGCGGGAATTCACATGCCGTTTGTCAGAATGTCAGGACATTACAGGATAAAATAAAAAATATCTAACATGTATCTTTTTCTGTGGATTTCATTTTAAACATATAAAACACCTTCTATATCACAAATATAGTAAATATTTCATACTGAAAAAAACTTGCACAGTAAATAACACTGCATATTCCTCTCCTCCATGTGTTGCATGGTATCATAAAAGAAAATTCAGTCTACACACATCTGTCAATAAACTGCAAACAAACTGGACACAAGTACTCAACTGTTGTCTAGCGTATGAACTGTCACCACAGAGGATGACGTTCTTCAGCAGGTGGACTAAGGCAGGATATGAAGGTCTCATGTCCTTTATGGACCTTACAATGGTCACGCATCATCACTATCAGCCTGCCCTCAGAAAATTGATCATTCACAGCAAAACTGCAATATTTGAGCTTGATTCCAAGTGAATGCAAAGCTAGTAGCATTTTGATTCATAAATATTATTTAATCTCCTTTAATTTAATTCAAATGTTGAATGGTATACATGGCAAAGCATTCTGCAGTGTTTCTGACTTGTGACTCAAACTCATAGCAACTGAAAATTTAAAAAATCTGCTTAAATCCCAAAGATATTACAATGTACAGATGCTTGCTTAAAATAATATAAAACAAGTGAAACATCTCCAGGCTAATTTAAATGCAGAATTGGGGGTAGTGCATTTTAGTTTTGCTGATAACCTTCTGGCTAATAAATATTTTCATTTTTTCAGAAGCCCTTAGTCCCCTACGCACAGATTACGTTCAGATTGACCTGGTAGCAGATTAAAACATACATACCCCCACAACAAAAAATAAAGGCATGGTATGACATATAATAAAAGACCAGCCCGATGACAATGTCTTTCACTGCAAAGGTCTCCACACTGCAATTATCTCGGTCCCCTACAAGAAATCTGCACAGAGTACTAGCACAAGAATTTTTAGACACCTTTTACAAAAATGTATGATCTCAGCTTCACTGTATATGGTATTCCATAATAGTACTGATTTAATTCTTACTCAAAGAATTAAAATGAAAGAATTGTCATCTTAAAAACATAATGAGGTATCCCAAGTCAATGGAAGATATAGCAGCCTTGTAGATGCAGAATTAATTTAAAGGAGCCTGTCTCTATGTTCCTTACAACACTTCATGAATGAAACATACACACCGAGCACAGCTTTAATCTGAATTACAGCCATCTTGGCTAACTGTGGGTCCATTTAAAGAAGAACTATCTTTCAGTTTATATGGACACAAAGGAGCAAGGTGTCCACTGGCAGACAGCTTCCACTGCAGAGCACTGTGCACTGCGCACCCCGTGGCTTGCAGATGACAGCGATGTGAGACTGGAGCTGGAGACGAGCTGCTCACCTTTATACCATTAGGGTTTACTAGTCCTGTTGTGCAAAAATTACCATTTTAATTCAATCATTTTACAGAGAAAACATAAGGCAAACGACATTACTGATAATAACCAAATATTGCACAAATCGACTGAAGTAAACCGGTCTAGATAACTGGCACAGCGGAAGTGTCACTTTATAATACATTTTTCCTTTTTGTTTTTTTGAACCTCACAGAAATGTACACTTTACGTAAAAAGTCCAGAGGCGTAGTTATTGCAGCGCGTGATCATTCTCTTTTTTCTTTTTCTACAAATGATTTTTCTTTAGAAAATGTTTCTCTTTTTAATCCCACGCAGTCTGTAAGGAGCAGTCTGTGAGTCCTTTTGGCAGTATGTCTGCAGCGGGCAGCTGGGCGTTTTCCCACGGGCACCCCGTCAGATGCCCGAGGCGCCCAGGCCCATGCCGGCCGCATGGCTCATGCAGGGCAGAGTCTGCATCGCTTTGGGAAAGTCGTGCGTCACTATGCGCCCATTCTCGCCTCCGCTCCCGTTGCCGCTCATCCTCGTCAAGGTGGAGCTGCGCATGGCGTCGTTGATGGATTGCTGCAGACAGGATGGAGATGTGCGAGTGAGCTGCTGCGCGCTGGGATGCGTCCCCACCGTGCATCTTTATGTACCGTACATTTTATGATAATAAATGGATAAGCATGAGCTCATAAAATGTATAACAGTTACTTATGCATTTAAGCAATACTTAGTGCATGGCAGACAGTTAGTACTTTCCACATGATAAGATGGATTCCAGCATGTTTTCATTTTGCGTTGTTAATTATTGCATTGTGTGTGTGCCTGAAATGCCCCCGGACACCCCAGTCTGATTGTGCGTGTCTTGCATGTCGGTTTGTCCCGATAAAACCCGTCATGCCCCTCGCTGCGTATGGTGGGCTTGTCTTTCTCATGCACCCCCCCTTTCCAAGTCGCACTCACACACTGACGTGCACAGTGTCTGGCTCTCAGATAATGTGTTAAATAGCGATCCGATGATAGTCCGACACTCATCTTCTCCAAAGAGAGGGATTATCTTAGCAAACAGAGGCAAAAAACTACACGTGCAGAGCTTTAGTGACTGAAGACTCTAGCCTATGATGCTGGTTAATGCAATCATAGATGACTGCTTCAAGTTTAACTGTATAATGTTCACAGTAACAGTGAAACACCTCATGGTCGACCGAGAATCAGTGGTTCCATTATTCCCACCTCCAGTCTACTGCAGTGTCAACGGTACTCAATAGTGGGCTCATGAAAACTGAGTCAAAAATGTAAATTCTTATAGCATCCTAAGCTTTTCTCTCAAAAAGTGAGGCACATGGCAACAGAGCAGCGGTTGCCCTGACGACCAGCTCCGGGGATATCGAGGGATGGAGCAGACAGGCCTCAGGTGTTAGAGTGTGGACAGTGAAGCACAGTGCGTCAATGGGCCCGGTCTGGGGGCACACAGCACGGTTAGCGGTGACAAAGAAGGGGGGGCGAGCAACGGAAGCCGTGAGTGGGTCGGGATGGCTGGTGGCTTAAATCTTAACACTGTCCATCCCGTACAGGCTGTAACTCTGCAGCTCTGTATAGGAGGCGGTAGTGCGCGTGGTGTCAAACGGCGAGCAGTGCGAGGCCTGAGGGGTACGTGAAGACACCTTCATTCTCCTGGACTCAGTTCTGGACTTGTAACAGAATTCGACCAGGGCCACCAGCATGGCCAAGCCCAGCCCACCGATCAGGATGTAGAAGACCCCGGCCACATTACTGAGGCTCAGAGCACTGGTCTTGTCCTGTGGGCGGAGAGGCAGCGGGTGAGAGGGACACTCAGATGTGCCTGGCTTTTCACATGCACATGCAGAAACGTGCACAGACTGAGACAGACATGCACGCACGACCCGCCAATATGATAGCTGCTAATCAAAATTAACGTTAAACGTGCTGCATTGTTTTTAAAACACATAAACAAAATAGGTTACTTCACTTTTAAAAATACACACTGAATTATCAAAAAAAATAATAACGCTTTCAAATACAATCAATAATTATATTTAGAGAAATATCTTAACATTTATTATTTTGTGCTGGCTATGTAAACTTAATAAAAATCAGTTTATTTTCTGAAGAACAATTAGCTACTTCAGTCACAAATGCAAGAGACTCATGCAACATGCCCTGGATTTAAGCTCACACTCAGGCCATCGCATCTGAATACTGCCCAATAATCACTCGTCATTCTTAATGTCATCAATCTCCCATCCATAACAAGGTATACAGAGACAGACACAAACTCCAAACAATTAATGCATCTGTATATTGTCGTTAAAGGATATATATGTTATTGTTCAGGGCTGTGGGTCTAGGACGCTGGCTGCAACCATGCAGGAGAGTAAAATAGCTAAAGAGAGGCCGGTATCGACTGGTTCAGGGGGAGGGCTCACTGCGGGCTCCAGCTGAAGGTGTAATCCGTATACAAAGGGAAGGGAGGCTCACTGCTATTTATCACGCAGTGAGACAGGACCATTGTGATGTCACAGCAGAGGGCGTGGCCATCACTAGTCTCATGCAGTCGGTTCTGGGCACCTTGTCCTGGGCCTAAGGATCACGTCCAATAAGCATGCAAATGGCTGCTCCGATAGGAGGGGGAGCAGTATCATAAAGAGGACTGGGGGAGCAGTGATAAAAGGATAAGGGACCCTGACAGAAACTCCTTTCTCTCCAGTCTGACATTTACTCATTTATATGTTCAATTTTAGTCAGTGGAAAAGATGCAATGCATTATGGATGGTTTCTTATGAAATCACAGCTGAGGTCATTCTGTTCGGTCTGGGATGCGTTAATTCCACGGAAATGTTATTTCTGATAAAATTACCAAAATGGTTCCCCTTCTGGTTATGTGCAAATTAAAACTGGGCACTGCCCAAGATTTTACACAGCGCCCTTTGAAAATGAAAATTTCATGTTCAGAGTTTATTGTCCTTTGGACGGGCTCTTACTGCTTCCACAATTGTGCTTGTCATTCCTGCAGAACTGTGGGAACCACAGTGAAGGATAACGACGCATAAATAATACCCAGGAGCCGCACCAGAAGCCCCGGAGCTGGGAATTGGTGCTTTGGCAGACTTCATAAGCAGAGGGAATTTTAAAATAAACTTTGAAACCGTGCTTTTTTATCAGTTTGTCCACCTATGTCCCTGCCATTCTATAAAATTCCCCTTATCGCACCCAGGGTCTCCCATGTAATGTACGAACGTTAAGTTGCTTCTGATAGGGGACAAGCCAATTATCAACATGACATTTAACTATTCACTATTAAATAATTCACAGAGATAGGCTGGCTTGGCAAATCGCCAACCGCCGCCGTCGGCCTTTCCGGAGCCTCTCTCGTGCACCACATCTGCCAGCAGGACGCTCGCGATGAAGTGCCAGGGACACAATACAAAGACTGACTGACTCAGGATCTGGAAACTGCTCGGATGGTTCTGGAAGGCAAATGACAGACTGGAGAGAGAGGTGGCGATGCGTAATGTGCTTGGGGGGAGCAGGGATGAGGGGCTTCGGGTGGGGGGCATGGGGGCCTCCTGACGGTGCATAAGTGATCTAGGATGTTAGGTGGGACCAGCTGGTGGACTGACCTTTCTTGCGGAGTCGTTGCTTCCACACTCCCCTTTATCGTACCACCATTTGTTTTTCAGTTTGTCTAAGACGGCTTGCTCATTGAGCTTCAACACCGCGAGGTTTACGGGGATTCTTCAGTCAGGGAAATAACATAAATAACATTATCCATGTTATTTTATGTTATTCAGCACATGTTAAACATTCACCCATAAAAACGTATCAAATGTCTTAGCGGTAGATAAATAAAAAAGAAGGAAAGATATCACAGTCATAATTCGACAGTTCGGCGTCAAAGTGATATGTGTTAATACTCCATCTAGCACGGTAGCCGTCCTCCCTACTGCAAGATGTGTATTAGTGTATCACTTTGGGTAACAGGCACCCTGCCGGCGCTTGGCCATGCCAGGAGCTCATCGGAGGGAAGCTCCGTGTCGTCCGCGCAAGGCCACATGCTGCTGCGTGACGCTAGTCTTCTCACCATTGTCGTGAATTTATCACAGGGTGATTCTGGCCGTGAAACAGGGCCCCGTGTTTTCCCCGGTATCGGCTCGATACCGGGGCAGCAGCCAAAGCGCTGGCGGACTCTGGGTGCCGGTTACCCCCCCCGGTACCGAGCTTTACCCGCAGAGCGGTTCATTCTGGGGCTGACCTTGGAATCACCTCCCCCGCTGCCGCACTCTCCCTTGTCATACCACCATTTGTTTTTCAATTTGTCCAAGAGGCCTTGCTCGTTCAGTTTTAACACTGCCAGGTTTACTGGGTTTCTTGAAATGATAAAATAATACTGGTCAGTATCAACCGAGATACAGCGAGTTACAGCGAGAAGCAGTGTTATTGGTCAAAATTATTAGTATCATAATTTCTCAGCACAACACTCTCTGCTTCTGTGGCCATATCTGACAGTTAGGAAAGCAGGTGTGTTGTGGAAGGTAAGTACAATTAATTTTTTCAGAATGGAAAATAATGCTTAGTGGCCTTTTTCTTGAGATGGGTTTTACCGAGCAAGATGCAGGACGAGGTCTCTTAAGAAGGGTAGATACCAGCAACCTGTTGAGTTTTTTTGGCTTTGCTGGTTAATTGTGGTTTTCCTTTGATGGGTGCAAAGTTGACGGAGAAGCCTGCCTGGGACCGTCCCGTCAAAGCGAAGACCACCGCTAACGGGGCCACAAGGTGACCTTAAAGAGGGTTTTGCAGATATCCTGCCCTTCCTGACTCTGACCTTCCGTTGCTATGGCCTGTCTGCACATAGCAGGCTCATGCCTACTGACCATCTTCCTCGGTAAAACCCATGAATTCTTTCTTATCCCAAGAAAATCAGAAAGAAAGAAGTCACTGGGGATTTATGAGTGATGAAGATCCACATCGAGTTTAGGAGAACCGATGGGAATTCGATTTTGGAGGCGGCAGTGCTCTGGTGAGATGATTTTGTCAACTAAAAGGTATATGAATGAGATTTGGTGGGAAACACAAGTCAAACATGGCTAGAGGGGATAGGCAAGAAGAACACACTCTTACAAAACAATAATCACATGTAGCAGGTAGCCTTACTTCACATTGTTCATCAGATAAGCACAAGGCGCATTCCGCAGGTGCCGAGACGGACTGGGACATCTGCAAATCCAGTGCACTGCCATAACATGGAGATGGCTGGCACTCCAACACTTCCTGCTCACTGCCAATCAACTTCTGCAGCTGCTGCAGACTCCTCTGTCAGTATCGGCCATCGCTGACTGTGCCTTGTGCCGCAAATGTATGTCACACACCCCAAAGAAGCCCGGAAACACAGGGATCGCGTGTGCGATCGTCCCTCAAGCACCCAGCTGACAATGATTTACACTTTCGTAAATTCATTTTCCATTATTTTTCCATTAATGTAGGGATAGCAGTAGGGTATTAAATCTAATTTAAGTTGTGCCCTGGGCAATACGCTGGAAGTCATTCTTTTACATCCAGAATGGGGTGTCACCTTCCCCTCACGGTAAGGGCCTTATAACGTGCATTACAAAAGACTGCGCAATTTCTTTGAGGTCTTCTCCCAGGGAGGTTATCTCACAACTGGGGAAAGGCTATTAAAAATTTCCCAGGTTATTTTTATGCAATCAACCTCCTTTCTCATCTTCTGTTCTTCATATCAAGGCAGGTCAATTCCCCAGCGCGCAGCTGCCATTGCTCTGCTCTGCGGTGCTGATGGACGAGTCACTACCTACGCTATGTTTTAGCAAAACCTTTAGCTTTTCAGCTAATGTCTTTTCCCAAGAGAACCGCATCATAGATTAGCATTAAATGTTACACATTAATTATTGAAAATGACTCTAGCTGCATAATGGAATTATAAGAGGCCGACCTTTCCATAACAAGCCTTGCCTGACTTCATATGCCCCGTTTGTTTACGTAGAATAAAACAAGGGAACAGGCAATGAAGGCCTTAAGCAGGCTAGCTGCGGCATCTGCTACCTCAACAAGCCGTGACATCAGGGAATGTGACGGCGAGGCCTACGGAGGCAAGTCATTTTGGGGAAGGTGGTGTTCGCGTGACGTGTCTCACGTCAAGCACATTGATTATGCCAGCTGAAGCTTTCAACAGAATGTGGCAACAAAAAGAGGCTGAGTGGCAAGTAGCATAAGCACCCTGTGGTGAAGGAAGGTACAGGTCAGTCATTCATCATCATCAAGATCATATGACTGGAACTTAACAGAAAAGCTAGTCTTAAATTAATTTGTTCGTT
Source organism: Mormyrus lacerda (assembly GCA_015163995.2). Lineage (NCBI taxonomy): Eukaryota > Metazoa > Chordata > Actinopteri > Osteoglossiformes > Mormyridae > Mormyrus > Mormyrus lacerda. The sequence goes on along the minus strand of JAABNX020000002.1, from coordinate 14,704,077 downwards.
TCCCAAATGGCAAATAAAAAAAAAACAAAATAAACTGTTTACAAATACTAGTTAACAATTACTAGATATTATACTGACCTTTCCTGCAACCCCATTCACCACAGAATAACAATAATAACTAACAGTCTAATGCATGTTTCCAGTTGATGATTGACTGTGTAGGTTATGTTGTGGCTACATGGCAATGCTGTTAGTGCATGGATGCTTACCTTAGAGCGGACCCTTTTGGGGTGGCGATTCCGTAGCCCTTGGAGTCCAGGTTACCTCCCACCTTCATGGTGTCACACGGCTTCCGTTGCTCTATATACTCGTTCATGGTGGATTCCAGCAGGTAGGCGTACTTGCCCTTCGACTTCCTCACACGGAGCACGCCCTCGTCCGTCGTCTTCACAAACACTGACGGGTCTGCTGACTTCATGTAGGACCACATCTTCTCAAAAACGGCGATCTTTGACCTCTGATGGGCGACAGAACAGGGTGAGGAGACCAAAAGGAATGTGATTTACTGGGGAACTAAACGCTAAATTTAGCCTGTTTGTTTAAGTTAAAAATCGAGAACTTAATGTAGTTAACAAGGCGTCTTCACCCGGAAGAACTCTTTGGTGGAACCTGCATCGAGGGTTCCATAGGCAATCTCCGTCTGCTTGGCCAGGTCCTCGGCACTCTCGATGGGCGACACCATCCTCTCGACGGTGAGGAAGGCCGCCAGGTTGGCCGTGTAGGAGGAGATGATGATGAGGGTGAAGAACCACCAGACGCCGCCCACGATGCGGCCAGAGAGAGACCTGAGTGATCGACAGTGTAGTGAGAAAGAAGATTATGGCTCTCAAAGGACCTGCCTTTGTTGGAGCTGAAAATTCTACTTTTAACACTCAGTCCCTCATGCTGCAGTCCAGGTTTTCTGCAAAGAAATAAATATCCATCCATCCATCTTCCAAATGGTTACCCTGGTCATGATCAAGGGGAGGCCTGGAGCCTATATCCGGCAGTACAGGGCACAAAGCAGGGGTGCATCCTGGATAGACTACCAGGAGAAATAATAAATCACACTAATGGAAGCATTATTCTTGACATATGTACTCCTTATAAAATAAATTAAGCTTCGGCACTAAAAACATCAATTGATATGCAGTTATTAAGATGAAAAGCTGCCCGGATATCTCCTCAAAGTGCCCCAATAGCCAAGTAACCTTCTCCTGTTCAAATATTCATCAAGCTTCTAGTGATTAGCAGCTCCAAAGCCACTCCATAAATACTCCACCAGATTAGTTTTAGACGTGAAACACAAAACGTTTACCCACTTCATTCCAATCGCTAATTCACCGCCGCCGCATCGCAAATGGGTTCATCACCCAACTGGTCCTTGGACGCGGCCCTTGGTCTGTGCGAAATGTGCTCACACTCGATAAGGGCGATCACAAAAGCAGAGGACCACCCTAAATGAATCTCACTCAGATAGGAAATAGACAGAACGTCTGACAAGCGTGTGCATATTAACTGCTGGGATTAATACCTACGGGGGCCCTGATTTGCAGAGAGAGCAGCTGCTGTAATTGCCTGTTTAAAAAAACAATGGCTGATTTGTAATCCCCCAGGACTCCTGTGTCTGCCTGAAGTGTGCGCCAAACAGCGCAAACAGGCTTGGTGACAAATCCTGGCATATCACAAACTGAGAAAAGCTCATTTAACGTAAAATAAGACCAACTTGACAAGGTATTTTGGTTTGGCGCAACAGTCTATTTAATTACGGAATAAAATGAGTTCAGTGGGCCAAACAACAACTTTATTTACAGTAATTATTCTCTCCGCAATTAAGGAAGAATGCTGAGATCGAGTCAGGGCCCTTAGCAAACACAGAACAAAACGGAGACAACTATTTTTGACACTAGGCCGTTGTTGTGCAGTTTTCTAAATATACCTCTTGGGCCGAAAAATCAAGAAACCCTTAAATCAGCAAAAACATTTGCTCTCTCCAGGAGAACAAGCAGGTCCTCAGGACTCTTGGAAGTTAACAGTTGAGTTGCAATTTTGACTCTAAAAGTACAGTGTGATGTTATTTATCTCGCAATGGCTCCAAGGCTACTTGATGATTATTTCTCCAAAATTGCTACCGTTATCTGCTGCTAGCTATCATAGCTGATAGCTGACTAGCTATGTAATGATACAAAAGAACTTCATTTCATGTTACCATCGGTCCATGGACAACAGATGTAAAATATCCAGCCATTTTGGCTAATTCTGACACATCTACATTCTATGTTTATTAATGTGCACTGTCCACGTCAAATAAACCATAAATAAAGTCTATTGGTCTTTCTGACTTTCGGTAAACTGAGCTCAAAATGCCTTTCCGTGCCCATGCCTTAGATCACTAGCTAGTCAGCGATTAGTAAACGACTGCAGGTAATGGTCCCCCCCCCCCGGTCTCAGGCACTAGCAGGTACCTTGGGGAAGCCAAAAGTTTCTAAGGGAGATCTCCTTATAGAGGGACGTTTCTGAGTCCAGAATCTGGATTACTTGACTTACCCCCGCCGACCGCTGCGAATCCCTCGGAACAATGTGCCTTTCACGCGGAGGAGAATTTTTGAGGTCCTGAAAAATTACTAGGCCCCGGAGAGAGAGTCTGCCAAGCGTGCCAGCGATGCAAAGCGCGCAGCAGAAGACAAAACAATAAGCCCTATCTGCCGCTGCCCCCCTGCGTGCCTGGCACACTCCCCAATCCCGTGTCCCGGCTGGAGCAGCAACGATGTGCCTGTCGCTCCCACACACTGCCTTGGCTCGACTCGCCCTGAGTCTTGAGCTCTCCTCAATGCACAGAGGCGAGTGACAGTCACACTCCAGCTTGCAGACTGTCGAAGGCCGCTGGCCAGACTCAAAGACCGGCTCGCAGTAATGCAAGACCTGCTTCCCATCCCTGGCTCCAGTGAGCATGAAAACCCAAGTAACATTACTTACATTTATTTTATTATTAACCTCACTATACATGCATGTGACATACTTTTCAGTCCATCACGAAAAGGAACTGACCATAAAATTAAGTGTTTCAAAATTGTAATAAAAATTGTTATAAAAAATGTTAAATATTCCTAAAGCTTGCCTGCCAGAGATTACATGTTTACATGCAGTTTTCAGTTCTTTCAGGGGCATAAGATTGTTTCCCCAGTATCTGTGGCACGCTTATAAGATGAGACTTCAGATTTTTATATTTTATTAAAGTGATAAATAAGATTAGCTAATGAATCCAGCAGAGATGCTGACAGGAGCTGTCAGCTCAGACTCTCCTCCTCGAATGATGGACCGATACCCACGCTGCCATGAAAGAGAAACACAGGATAAAATTGCACGGCGGAAAAAACAGCAGTGAAAGTGGTTTTGCTGCCTGACAACAGGAGGAGAAGGCTGCCGGCTGCCTGGATCACTCTGGCCTCTGCTGACATTAAGGTTCTGCGGTGCACGGCGGAGAACTCGCCATACCAGGCACCAGCAGCAAGCCAAAGCCAGGCCACATCCCGAGGTTCAGGCCACATCCCGAGGTTCAGACCACATCCCGAGGTTCACTACCGAAGGACAGCAGATAGCCAGGCACATTCTCCTCTCAGGCTAACCATGCTGCTGTTAATGTGGAACTCATTTGGCGTCCCGCTGATTTTGATCAGCGCACAGCTACATGTAAACATCAAGCCAGTCAGGTGACTGCTGTGTGATGTTCCCACAAAGCTCCAGAACAAAACGATATCAGTGAGTGACTCCCATAGCCACATTGCGGTCGTAGACTGATTGACATCCACCGCAACGTGCACATTATTAGTTTGAGGCACCCGCAAAAGGCCGGGTCTATGCTCCCGTGGCAAAAACAAAAGGGCGCTGTCCATTCAGCTCTTGTGAGGACAAGAGTGGTGTTTTTCATTCTAGTCCTTGGGGACGCCCAGACAGTCTACATTTTTGCTCCCTCGCAGTTCCCTGCCAGATAGTCCACATTTTTGCTCCCTTGCAGAAACGTGGACTGTCTGAACCCATGGACCAGTTAAAAAAAACACTGTTCTAGAACATACTGACCATGTCTGTATGTCCACAGCATTTTAACACATACAGCATTCCCTCCCTTACAAATATCTCTGAGACAATCCCCTTTACCCCTTCACTGCAGTACAGCACTGAACCTTTTATCAGATAAAAGGTTTTAAGAGATATCAAAATTTTCTATGTCTCTTGTTTCCACTCTAATCCTTCTCCGCAAGTGAGAATTAATCTTGCACGCGGAACGCTCAGTAAATCAAATGGCCCTTAATTATGAGGTACTTCACAAATTGTAATGCAATATTCAATTTGCATGGTGAATGATTGTACCGAGTGTAAAACACTGGCTAAGGAATTAATTGATTAATGAAGACAGTATAAAATCCTTGGATATTTAATATATAATAATACCTGGGATTAAAAAAATTTACACTAAATGCACTTACCATTGTTCTTGTTCATTGGTGTTACATCGATTATAGAAAACAAATGTTTTTATACTGCTCTGCCTGCTAGACAAAACACAAAATCTGAACGGCATAAGAACTGCTCTGTGGCTCCATTAAAAAAGTATTAACAGTGGCAATTAAGACTATATGAAGTGTAGAGCTACTTTCAAAATGGACGCCATGCAGACGTCATCACACTGTAGGACAAGAAATTCACGTCTCAGGTCAGCAGCCGTGTGACGGGGTTATGACAAGCCCGAAACATGCAAACGTCGTATTTCCCTACAGTCGACCTGAGGATTTCAGGCTATGATGCTGGGAGGTTCCCACGGCCCCATGGCAGGCTCAGACTCTTCGAATTCAGGAATGCCGCTGATCACAAGACATAAAAAGTAAGTGAGGAGCAAAAAAACTTCACTTGACAAAGCAGCGCAGGACATTACAGCTGGAGTAGTTCATGAAAAACACTACACACCCTATAGACACTGTAATCAGATTTCAGTCAAACGGTTTTTGGCTCGGAAATTACAAAAATCTGTCCGTTGTTCGTAAAGGTCAATATTTACATTCCTGTCATGAAGAGGCCAGTAATTATGCTAATGCAATCTGCACTCAATGATGCCCCAAGCAAAGACTGGTAATCGTATGCATTACATGGCAAGATTAAATGTTTCTTATCCATTTCTTTATGTTTAACTTTTTAACAGAATGCCAAAAGCAACAGCCCAAAATGCATCACTGCATTCCACATAGCCGTTGTGTTGTGCTGGGGAAAATACTGACAGTGTTCTTTTCATTGATTCAGACTGATATTCTGTGGCCTAAATACACAGCATTACACTTTGTAATGTAACTGTTAAAGACCTTTGTTGATTCTTTCAGTAATTCATTAATTTTTTAAATAAAATGAAGTTGATATCAGAATCAGCTCATCTGACTTCCTCTGCTGCCCCCTGGAGGATGGGCTCCCCTGTGGGTCTGGTTAGGGTTAGGGCTTCCTCTGCTGCCCCCTGGAGGATGGGCTCCCCCTGTGGGTCTGGTTAGGGTTAGGGCTTCCTCTGCTGCCCCCTGGAGGACGGGCTCCCCCTTTGGGTCTGGTTAGGGTTAGGGCTTCCTCTGCTGCCCCCTGGAGGACGGGCTCCCCCTTTGGGTCTGGTTAGGGCTTCCTCTGCTGCCCCCTGGAGGATGGGCTCCCCCTTTGGGTCTGGCTAGGGTTAGGGCTTCCTCTGCTGTGCCCTGAAGGACACGCTCCCCCTTTGGGTCTGGTTCCTCCCAAGGTTTCTTCCTTCTAGGGAGCTTTTCCTTGCCACTGTTGCATCTGACTTGCACACTGGGGACTTTGGGCAGGGATACTGTAAAGCTCTTTGAAACAATGTAATGTTGTGAAAATATGCTATATAAAAAAAAAGAATTGAAAAGTTTAAGTAAAAATGCTTCAAAAATGCTTAAATGTAGATATAAAATGTATATTTTCTCCCAAAGTAGATCCTGATGTTCACCTCAAACCTAATTCTGATATACACTCAGTGTAGATCGTAGCCCTGTGAACAGGCTGTATGCCTCACATACTCACTTCACAGTGGGCAGAGAGGAGACACTGAGAACAAAGGACAGGTATTTTCATCAACGTTTTCTCCGGTACGACATAAAGGACCCCCCCCTCCACTCCCAACCAACCCCCGCACACACACGCGTGGCCCGGCTGGACTCAGCACCGAGTCCCAGTGCCTTTCCAGTAAAGTCTTCCCTGTTGCCATGGCAGCAATCTCCACTCACCAAGCTGAACCACAGATCAGTGGAAAGAGGGCTTTATTGTTGGGTCTGTCGCCTGGCGCCCGGTGGGGCAGACGAGTCCGAGGCTCTCTTCCAGGAATAACAGGGAGTGGCTCTTTGCTTCAGTGGGGAACCCGCAGATCAGTCTCGCTCTGCTCCGAAACAGTCCTTTCTCATTCTCTTTGGAGAAACACGGCTGCTACCAACAACAACATCACACACGGCGTCTCACCGTCAGCTATGCCGAGGCGGATCCACAACAAGCCCCCCCCTGTGGTTTATGTTTTAACGTAAAAGGTGGGTTTTAGCAATGTTGAGTACGGCACAAGACAACATCACAGACAGTCATGGGACAGGCTCACAGCAATCTTTCTAGAGGTAAGTGTCCTCACAGGTGTCTTTTGGTGGGGGCCCAATGGTAGAAGACAGGTGCACTAATATTCAGATGAGTAACGCTATGTTCAGTAATGCATCTGTTAGGGTTTAATGTGACGGAGAGACTTTGCAATAATGACAGCAGGAGACTGGAGGCCAGGTTTAAAATAAACCTCAAGTTCCCCGTTTGGATATTCATTCTGATATCTGCGTTCGCTCTCCAGTGGGGATCTCAGCAGGAAAGGGCCCGTCGCACCACATCCGAGCTTAAGGCTGTAAGGAGACGGCAGGGATGTGACATGCACGCGTCACACAGCATCGCCATGTCCCCCACAAGGCGGCACCCCAGTGCCTTCGTGCGTCTAAACGTCCAGCCGCCCACGGGGGATCCTTAGGCACTTTTTCCTGGCAGATGCCGGTGAATAAATCACCCGGCAGCCGACAGCAGATCCTGGTGGGCTGGGGGGGGGGGGGGGGGGGGGGGGGGGGGGGGGGGGGGGGGGGGGGGG
>JAABNX020000002.1:14645427-14676069 GCA_015163995.2 Mormyrus lacerda | reverse complement strand
GGCACATTGCCGTCCTCTGTTAGAGGCAGCACATGTGGCACAGTGCCTTTCTCTGTTAGAGGCAGCACATGCGGCACAGTGCCTTTCTCTGTTAGAGGCAGCACGTGCGGCACAGTGCCTTTCTCTGTTAGAGGCAGCACATGTGGCACAGTGCCTTTCTCTGTTAGAGGCAGCACATGCGGCACATTGCCTTTCTCTGTTAGAGGCAGCACGTGCGGCACTGTGCCTTTCTCTGTTAGAGGCAGCACATGCGGCACAGTGCCGTCCTTTGGAGCCTGTGATGGAGTGGGGGGGGCAGAGCTCCTCCAGCAGCTGTGAAATCACTTTGAGCTCCAATCTCTGGAGAGCTCCCAAGTCAGCAGCAGCCAGACGAATGGGGAGAGAGTGACGGATAGAGGGAGGCCTCCTGCTACCTGGCTGGCTCCCCCACAGCAATGGGGGGGGGGAGGTGAGCTCTGCGATAAGTGGGGCCCAGAAGGGACTGGCTGCCCCCCAGCACCTCAGCACCAAGGAGACTCCTGGTGGAACCCTGACACACACGCGCCCTCACTGTCACACCCCGGCACTGCATACCCATCCCTCACTGTCACACCCCAGCACTGCGTACCCATCCCTTATTGTCACACCCCGGAACTGCGTACCCATCCCTCACTGTCACACCCCGGCACTGCGTACCCATCCCTCACTGTCACACCCCGGTACTGCGTGCCCATCCCTCACTGTCACACCCCGACACCGTGTACCCATCCCTCACTGTCACACCCCGGCACTGCGTACTCATCCCTCACTGTCACACCCCGGCACTGCGTACCCATCTCTTATTGTCACACCTCAGAACTGTGTACCCATCCCTTATTGTCACACCCCGGCACTGCGTACCCGTCCCTTATTGTCACACCCTGGCACTGCGTACCCATCCCTCACTGCACAAGCTGAGCCTCTGCCCTTTGACGTTTTCTGCCACGTCATGCGCTGTCCATACACACTGGCAACTCCTGGAGGCCCAAACGTAGTCGTGGCCCATGATGTACCGCAAAACGCGAGCTACATTTCCTATTTTCCTGAGAACGGGGCGACTGTGTCCAACATAGGAAGCTAACAAAACAAAGAAAAACCAATATCCCCACAGTCCCCGGCCCCCGGGGGTCCAGAGAACCTGTAATTAATCCGAACAAAAGCAAGTAGGGGAATATCTTGATTTAACAGAGAACAGTTTTCCAGGCGGGAACACGCCTGTGCAGGGACACATAAGCACGCACACGTGATGCACACTCAAACCACAAACTGGAAAGGTTTTTCTTATAAGTCTTAAAATAACCCCAGGGAAAATGGCCGCGCTGTATCCAGGCAACAGCCAGAAGAGCGCTATAGATTCCAGAGGTAGCTGGCCGCTCAGTCACAGAGAGCTAATGACCCCCCAAGTCCCTAGAAGGGCTCAGAGTGCAGCACTGAAGTAAATATAACAATCAAGCATCCATGCCGCTGTTTGAATCTCACATCAGAATAACAGGACGAAGCCCTGCATTCAGCACAGACAGAGTGGCCATGAGGGGGGGCCATGGTCAATGGGAGGCACAGTGTGCAAAAGGGGGACTGGCATGCCCCCGCTGATGTCAGTAAGAGCCCACCGCTGTAAGCAGTCTCTGGTGGCATCGTTTACTCCTTTTTTTTTGCAATGAAACAATTCTGCCACACAAAGGCAAAACACCATAACCACGTTTGTTATCAAATGAATTATGCCCAAAATCAGGGCTCATAGAGACTCTCATAACAAAATGTAACAAAGCTCAGCTTTGTTAGGTTTTGAAGAAAACAGTGGAAACTTACAACAAAATCCAGGTTAAAACCGTGGCGGGAAGCCCATATTGTCAGTGTCAGAGTAGCGGCTGTGCTCTGCCTCTGAAGGGCAGATTCAGGTGAGGCATTTCGCTCAAGGATACAACAAAAAAGGCCTTTCCCAGCTCTGGAGTTCAGGTGGGAATCTTTAACAACCGTTAGACCATGGTTAGCGGCCAATTTGCGCTTTTCCGGCAGGCAGACCCTGGCCTGACACGGCCAGAGGGAGAAAAACAATCGAGCAGGACAGCAGGGCGGGAACATGCAGAAAGGCCTTTGGTGGTGTCTCTCACCCGAATCTGAGCTGTACATGTAGACGAACTTGGTCCATTTGTAGTGCTCGATGAGGCTGACCAGGGCGTCCTGCAGCTCAGGCCGTAGCTGGATCACGAACTGGTTGGACGTCTCGATGGGGAAGCTGGGCGTGACGAAGCAGACATGCAGTGCCCCGCAGAAGGACATCAGCATGTTCACCGTCTTCCTGTCGTACAGGCCGATGATGGCGTACACGCCCTTGGAGAACTGCGAGCAGACTGGGGAGGGACAGGGGAAAGGCCGTTAGCAGGAGCTGTGTCAGGGTCACCAGAGGGCCCAGCAGCTCACAGACACTTATCCGTCATGACCGTAGCCTATTTACAATGCATATAATGGTCTGCTCATTTCAGCTGGCTGATTCTCCCATAATCCACAAACAAAACGCACCACATCTCTATGAAATACGAACCCTATGGAAGATTCCTGTGAATAACTACAGGCAGATATCGGAGAGGGCGGCACATGTTCGGAGGGAATCGCTGACACTTTGGTGACAAGCAGCCCGTTCTGCCTGCTCTCTCCTCAGCCCAACGCAGGCGAGCTGCGCTATCACTTCCTGTCAGGCCAAAACGTCTGCCATCTGCTTGCTCATGTCCCTTCCCCTCCGTTTCGCTTCATTCTCCTAATCCCTCTGCTATTGTTCTGTGGTCCCCGCGCACGCCCGCTCCTGCTCAAGGGCTATTTTCGTCCCGCCTCCGTTGGCCTCGGGTCCCCGCGTGTTTACTAAACAGATTGAAATTCCAGTCTGTTCCCTGCCCCCGGCCCAGCTCGCAGTGTGGGGCATGCGGTCGCTGCCCGCGCCGGGAGGAAGATGAGCGGAGATGGCTGAGACCCAGCCGTCCACCCCGCCGGAGATCTGGGGTGGGCATGGTGGCCCCCTTCGCCACAGCCGGGCCACGTGCATCCCGGGACCTCGGTGCTGCCTCAAGTTCATTCCCCAGTGAAGAATACACCTTTTATCATGAGGGGACACCCTGCCTCATGATGTCCACTCTTGCAGCCCCCCCCCCCCCCAGGAATGCTCACTACGTGTGACATGACTGCACGGTTCTGTCTGAAGGTACAGAAGGCAGGGCGCCCAATTCTGCTGACAAAGGCTGTAAAGCGGTACACCGGGTGTAACACAGTGCACCATCAGGGTGTCCGGTGCTCTCCGCTACGTTGCGGTGACACACTCCTTATGTAAATGAGGCCTGAGTTGGACACCTCAGACGCACCCACTTGCTCATCCCGAGTGGCGTAGCCCCGGCACAAGACATGCAGCCCTGTCAGGTGGCTCGGAGCCGCCACGGCCTGCGACAGGGACGGCCTGCTTGCCCACTGGGCACCTAATGCCTCACAGTGCCAGAATGACAGAAACACGACCACGGCTCCCTGTCCGGCACGGCCTTTGTCCTTGGCCAGGCGCGATTAGGAGGCAGCAGGCAGTCGCACTCCCCCTCACGCTCACGCTGACACTAACATTAAAATACATGACAGGACCTGAGGAGACAACCGGCCTCACAACAGCACAAAAATAACACGGCAGTCGGGAAATTCCTATAACAGGAAATCAATGAATGACTGTACTGAGGCTAGGACTTAAACTGGGATGCTTTCACTTACAACCCATTATACTGGGACTTTAACTGGGATGCTTTCACTTACAACCCATTATACTGAGACTCCTTAACCCGACTTTCCATAACCCGTCCATGGGCATCGTGTCTTTGAGGACTTCATGAAACACCAATTCCTGTTTCTGTACCCAGCCTCAAGCCTCAGATCAGCTTCTGGGCCATGTTCATATGCTTCTGACAGAAGTACCTTTCTGGAGGCAAGGGAGGTGGAGCTGCTATGAATTCCAGAAAGAGTTACAGCATTTTTAAAAGGTGAATAATGTAACCAGCAAACTACCCCTGATATTTAGCTTTTATATCAATTAATATTTTATTGTTCCCCATGGGGAAATTCTCTTCACACCTCTGTAGGTGAGCGTGAGCTTGGCAGTGAAGAGCAGCCACCTGTAGCAGCACACAGGGAGCTGGGGGTTAAGGGCCAGGCTCTAACCGGCGACCTTTTGACCACGGGGTCACACAATGCCTCTGCTGACAGGAGTGAATCTCATCCCCTAGGTGTGTGATGTCTGCTGCCCAGAGTGTTTCATGAATCATCTGCTATTTTTCATTCCCACACCAAGCCACCACTGTTATGAGACAAAAATGCTGTAAATAAAACATCATTTACATAACCGGCTGCTTCGTCCACGGCATCCAGCTCCTACTCGTCCCTGACAGGCCCATCCTGAAACCAAATCTGGCCTTAATTTAAATAAAAAAATGGCATAATGGCAGATTTTCTTCCATCTGTGCCTAAATCATGATCCCATTTATCAGAAATGGGCTCCTGGTTTATGCTGGTTAACAGATGGTATATTCTAGAAACTGTTGTGTCTTGAAATTTCAGGGAAAAGTACGACAATGAGGAGGCTGTACCGCTTAAAGAAATAAGAAATACTTCCAGAAGCATCATGCCGGATCATTCTTCGGAAAAACATTCATGCTAATTGCCTTCTGTGAATAATTTTGGCCGTGGTTTGCATAAGAAGTGAATTATGGGAATAAAGCAGTGTATGGGGTCACCTGGCTGCTTTTACTGCGGGGGGGGTTCCTGGTTTGGTGAAAATGAAAGGCCGGTTTCCAGATGAGTGAGGTGAGCAGGAGGGTAATTATGCTATTTCTCACAGAGGGCTCTTTTCAAATTAATTTGACTGTTCAATGAAAATCTAGGTAGAATGGGTGCTGGACCCAGAAACCAAGAGACAGATTGTTCTCATTTTCCAAACAGCTAACAAAGTCCGACGAGCTTGTTTTTCAGAACCAATTCTAAAGAGCGATTAGAGGAGCCATGAAAGGAGATGATTAATGTTAGATAAAACACACGTTCTAACACAGCAGAAAATGCTTTTCATCCATTAGGTGTGTTAGACCCACATGACTGGTGCATCTTACTGAAACCAAAATATGGGATCTGCAGTCCGGGAGCTTTATTTGAAAGAGTGTCTTTGACCAGAGCAAAGACATTTTATACTGTGGGATGTTCAGCCAAATCCTTTAGCACAACGCTCTTTGTGGTTATGTTAGGGCTGCCTATAAGGGGCCTAGAAAGCTGCATCAAAAATTTGGGAACAATGATCCCCTCTTGCCCCGTCTACTCCTCCGTTAATTATATCTATATCGTTCTCTCATATGAGGTCAATCACATTTATTCCAATGGCATTTCACAATACTGTGTTGATTCACGCACGGTTGCACAAATATTTCTAATTATATGCAGCTAAGTGACCATGAAATGTGTGTCATGTCATGACAGTTGTTTTTGAAAGACAGTGACACTCCTCTCCCGTTCCAGATGTCTGGGTTTGCTGACATTGGTAAAGGCAGCATGTTGACATCTCAGAATTCCCCGTACGTCCTTCAAATTTCCATCAACAAATGTTAAGACTGGATTACAGGCCGGTTGCATTATCCTACCTGCACTGAACTGGTTAATTGCCTTATTTGCATCATTTCCTCCATTGTGATTTCCATCATATTTAAATCAGCTCTCTTGGACCATGAGGGTAAATCATTTATAACCAGTAAAGCTCACTAGACACTTGAATTTCAGGCTCAGATTCTCATAACGTCTCAATCCCTTTCTGTTCCTTGACCAATTTATGACCATTTTAACAATCCTGCTGGTTGATTAATTTATAATACAAACCAGTTGGGACACTGTGAATGCAACAATTTACAAATTAAAAAAAAAATCCAAATTTAATTGAAAATAGCATAAAACAAACATATCTTGAAACTGAGATTTTTTTTTTTTGTTTTATGACAATATGTTTACAATGTATGTCATAAATATCAATTTGAATTTGGTGCCAGCAACACAGGGGCAACAAAAAACTGGTAAAGTCAGCATACAAAACACCTGGTTGATTATCTCATAGCTAATTAGGTTAACTGGCAGCAGGTCAGTATGGTGATTGTGTATAAAGAGTACCCCAGAGTCTCTGTGCAGTGAAGATGGGGAGAGGTTCACCAGGTTCGGCGAAAAACTGCATGGGCAAATGGTGCAACAGCTTAAGAATAATGGTCCTCAATGAGTACTTAGGAATTTCATCATCTACAGTATGTAATATCATTAAAAGATTCAGAGAATCTAGAGAAATCTCTGTATGCAAGGGACAAGGCAGAAACCCAGTACCAGATAGCCGTAATCTGTGAGTCTTCTGGCAGACCTGCATTAAAAACAGACACGATTCTATAGTGGAAATCACTTCATGGGCTCAGGAGCACTTTGTTTTGAACATAGTTTGTCACAGCATCCACAAATGTAAGATTAAACTCTACCATGCAAAGAAGAAACCATCTAAACATGACCCAGAAACACCGCCAACTTCTCTGGGCCTGAGCTCATTTAAGATGGACTGAAACAAAATGGAATACTGTCCTGCGGTCTGACAAATCAAAATTTCAAATTCTTTTTGGAAATTGTGGATGCCACATCCTCCAGGGTAAAGAGGAGAGGGACCATCTGGCCTGTTTTCAATGGACAGTTAAAAAGCCAGCATCCATGTTGGTGTGGGGGTGCATTGGTGCCCAGGGCTTGTAGCTTGCACACCTGGGAAGGCACCGTTAATGCTGAACGATATATACGGGTTTTAGAGCAACATATGCTGCCATCCAGACACCGTCTTTTTCAAAGAAGGCCTTGTGTATTTCAGCAGGACAGTGCCAAACAGCATTCTGCGTGCGGCAGTAGAAGAGTCCGGGTGCTAGACTGGCCTGCCTGCGGTCCAGACCTGTCACCCATTTGAAACATTTGGCGAATCATAAAACTAAAAATACAACAAAAGAGACCCCGAACTGTTGAGCAGTTGAAATCCTATAATCAGGCAAAATTGGGCAACATTTCACTTTCAAAACTCCAGAAACTACCTCAGCTCCCAAACGTTTACTGAATGCTGTTGAAAGAAGAGGTGATGCAACACAGTGGTAAACATGCCCCTGTCCAAACTTTTGAAATGTGTTGCTGGCATCAAATTCAAATTCAGCATATATCTGTCATAAAACAATAACATTTCCCAGTTTCAACATTGTCTTCAATAGAACATGTTGTTCTATTTTCAATTAGATATTCATATGATTTGTAAATCATTGCATTTTAAATGTGCTTTATTAACACATTTATTTTACACTGTAACCTGACTATTTCAAAAAGTGGGTTGTACTGTAGTTTAAGGCATGTTTTTGCACGATGGTTTAGCTGGTTTAGCTGGTCACACCAGCATGACCAACTGCTGACCCACCAGCTAAACCATCAGAGAGCAGCAAGAGCTGGCACATGACCAGCTAAGACCGGCACAAGTTGGTTTTTCAGCTGTTGTTTTCAGCAAGAAAAAGGGTCACGACTGGTATTTTTTCCCATTAAGAATTAATTCTCACAAACCTTGTCTGAGTCACATGAAGAGCAAGATGGGAAATGCCAAAACTTATCAGCATCCACCCTGTGGGGTCAAATAGAGCTCTGCTGTATAAAAACAACAACAATTACAGTAACTCACCTGTTTAACACCTCCCAGGATGAACCACAGACTCTGTTAGTGTTTGCCCAGGGACGGCGGCTGCTGTTCTCGAAAGACTGCCCTGTGTGGTGTGGTGTTCTGCAGTCTCCCACACACACACTATAGGCATCGCCGGGCTGTCAATCAAAGGTCATCCCCTTAAAGGGCCGGCACTGACGCTGCACAGTCCCCTTGGGTGACTTTAAGGGAGGTGGGCAGGTGTGAGCGTGCCATGAAGCACCCGCCTGGGACTCTACTCTCCCCGCCGACCTGCTGGCACATTTACTCATCTCACTGTCAGAGCCGGGCGCCGGGGAGAACCTTCATCGGAGGAGCTATGGTGGGAGACAGCGTGTACCAAGGGGGGCAGCTGGACCCCCCCGTGCCCCCTGCCCCGAGAGGGGCTCTCAGATAAGGGCCAGCGTGGTCCCAGAATGGTAACCTGCAGAGAATGCTGATCACCCAGGCTACCATGTTTACCACTCCCCCCGCCCCCCCAGCCCGTCTCAGCCGGCTACAGCCCCCCCAGCGACACCTCCTGTAGCTGAGAGATCTTGCCGCCTTCGCAGGGCCGGACGTGTCACTCCAGGCCCTCAGCAGGAAGACACAGCCAGCTTCACGGCAGCCGCCGAGACAGATCTAGGTCAGGCGTAAAGAAACTGTGATTTGTAAGAAATCACTTCCGTCAGGATTAAATATAAACAGTGCACTAAAGAGTCCAGTGAAAACCACTATTTACTAAAGCAGCATCGCCAGACATCCTCAGTATTTAATTAGAAAGATAAACACTTTTATCATTAGGCTATGTTTTTTATATAGTTATAATGATGGGAATACAATCAAATTAATTAATTAAGATTGATAAGCTACATCCTTCTCTTTGCTTATCAATGCATTGCAGTGCATCTAACAGTACTGCACCAGCCTAATGGTAACCAAATGCTGCACTAAGTAGGATTTCGTGGTATTATGGATGTATGCTATGTTTGTTGGCAAGGTTTTAAGCAATCGCAGTACACCCAAAATACCGCAGTATTTTAATGTCTTGGCGACAAAGCTGGCTATTCGGTAGAATGTATCTTGGGGGACACACACCCGCCCCAATGAATTTTTATCATGGGGGGACCTACCACCCGCCCCCCCTCCCAGTGAAGCGGCATACCGGAACAGTGTTGCTTTTTAAAATGCTGAGAAAATACCATATTAGTTATATAACTACCGCTATTAGTTGTGTAACACCCCCCTCCCCACCTCCCCCATCTCAATGCAACATTTTTCTTTCATTGGTCCCATGAAAAGCATACCGAGAAAACCTTCTCAGGAAGCTACAGCTGACCTTGCGAACATCGGCCAGCCTCTGACAAAAAGCTGAAGCTCCTCGTTGCATCAGTCACTCGTGCTTCGTGCTGCTGCGGTAATCTGTCGCAAGGCTGTCAGGAGTATGACGGGCCACACCTGCGCTGACAGATGCAACTGGGCCCATGAAACAGTCAAGACTTCTCCTGTGCGATGACAGCAAGACCGCCGAGCTGCACGCATGCTGCTTTATTTTAGAACTGCGGGATGCCCAGCTGAGCCTGACATCCCATAATTGCATTACAAACCCAATATAATAGGTTTCATATGTTTTTTTCAGTGAATCTGTCAATATCACACATAAGTTGTGACAGTAATAACCTGGTTTGCCTCAGCACTGTCAATATTACCCTCAGATCATCAATCTGCCAGTAGATTGCATTTTTCGGTGCTATTCCCTTTGACGGATGGATGCCTTAAAGGTAAAGAGGCTGCAGGCCACCATCTCATCTCCTCCGAAAACACTCTCCATGTCTACAAAAGGCCGCCCAAGGTGGGGCTCACAAGCGATGTCGATGATGATGACCTCAACCACGGCGATGGTGATTCTCCAATCACATGCGTCAGCATTTCGGGTAAATCTGGCATTCTAACTGTCCTTAATGTGGGACAGTGACTTGAGCCCCCAGTGACTGCGGCCCCACCCGGAATGTATGCCACAACTTACGCCTCCCAACAGCAAACAGAGAAACAGTAATCAAAATCACAGCCTAAATGGCCATAATCATACAATATCTTGTGTGTGAGAAGAGCGATTACTTGGTCTGGGGGGCATGGTCTGTCTGAGGCTGCTGTTTTGGGAATGCACTCATCCTCAATAAATCCCACAGATACAATCTTAAGGCATTCCAGTTACTCACTTTCAGGCCCTCAGATGAATAAATCTGTCATAAATTTGTCACGCGTCAATCTTAATGTCACTGAAATTAAACTGGCAAAGACACTCCCAATTTTTATAGTGACTCTCCAAAGACAGTGTTTTGTTTTCTGTACCTGATACCAGTAATACATTATTTTTAAGGTATTAATGCTTTAATTTTCTTCATACACACAGCACACGCTACCTTCCCCAGGTCTTCATACCATTTGCACAAATGCAGACCTAGGTCAGCCTAATTCACAGACAGAGTTTAGTGTCCCATCCCATAATGCCTCTTGCTACATCTGCTTCTCCTGTATTTTTTGAAATTTCACTTGCAGATTTTCACAGGAAGGCCCTGGGCATCACCACCGGACGGACCCCGTGAGCAGGCAGGGCTCGGCCCCCCGCGAGTCACTCGCCTCCTGGAACACTTCCTGCTCCTGGCGGAGTCTAATGGCCGTCACCATCCAGGGTGCCCTGCCCTCATCATGTCCTAGCTAATCACGTCGCATAATTAGCCATCTCCAGCGATGTCTGTCTGACGCCCTGGGCCCTGTTTAGCCTTGATTCAGAGCCAGTGACACAGGCCTGCATTGTATTACAGCATCAGCCTAATAGGAGACTCCACAGCCAGCCGTCGTTACTAAGGCCGCGGCGGCTGGGAGAGAGCATCGCCGCCCCGACACCCGCAGGTAGCAGGGGAAAGTGCGACCCATGGCGAACAGAGTGCGTGTGACAGAGCTTCCGCTGGCCGTGGCTGATAGCCAGGGATGGCTGAGCGGGCACGTGTGCCTGTGATGACATCACTCGGGGCCATGCGGGGCAGGATAATGAACGCCTCCCAGTGCAGCTGCGGTATCGTCAGCAAATCACAGATAAACGCAGCCCTTCCTCCCGCAAGCCGCCTCATTTACGCAGATTAGCACAGAAAAGGGCGGATTCGCCGACCGCCTGGAACAGAGAGAGCAGATGCTGGCATCAGTCTAAAGTGATGCAAGCCTTCGCCAGCACCCTCCGCAGCAAAAGACAATGCCGCGTAACGCCTAATTAATCCCGTAATTAGGAGCATGACAGCCCTCGCTCTGCTTCCCAGCACCTCCCCCCCCCCATCCCCCCCCCCGCGCTCCCTCTGCGGTGGAACATGCGGTCCAAATGCAGGGCGTGAGGCCTCACCCGCCACCCCCAAATGGGGCGGAGCACAGACACGCCACCAACCGATGACAGGTGGCCTCCTGAATCAGCCCCCACTAAAAACCCAAAGCCCCCAAATTTTCATTTCCATACAGGGAGCTTGTTTTATAAATCAGCATAGAGATGAATCATGTGACTTAAATATAGACTCACTCATTTATTAATGGCAAAAACAAATAGCTGTAATATATAAGAACAAGGAAAATGTTACTCATTTTCATTGCAATGTCATGCCAATGGCATCCTTGGTTGTGCAGCTGTACAGTTTTATTTTCATGTAGTGTCTCCTGCTGAAGTCTATGGGTTCTGGAGGCATGCAGCCCCACGCCATCCTAACCTGGTAGACCTTTCAGGACATGGGCTAGGTACACTGCTGATTATTCCACTGAAAGGAAAAAGTATTGCAGCAACTTATGTACATCTTTTGGCGTATATATTTTTTCCTTTTACAAATTAATGTACAATATGACACAGACAAATACAGGTGCCCACAGAAGCACACCAGGTCTCGGACACGCACACACTCTCTCTCTCTTACTTTCTCCCTCAATGGTCATCTAAGTACCACACAAACTATTCACTTTGCCATTTTCTGTGTTTAGAAACAAACAGGACTTAGAGTGCTAAAGTTAGTGCTGGTAGGGGGGCAAACAAACATTGCTATGTTTCATTTTATACATTTAACATGTCAGTGTCATCCTCATACATGTGTACTACTACAGCATCTCCTCCTTATCCTGTAACTAGAGAAACACAGGATATGGCCACACCACACCTTATTTTGTAACTACAGACACACAAGAGCGTCACAGCATAATGTGTAACTAAGGCAACAGAGGAGACGCTCAAACTGCACCTTATTCTGTAGCTAAGGAAACAGGATGCACCCACACCACATTTGAATCTCTAACTAAGGAAACACAGGATGCACCCACACCACACTTGAATCTGTAACTAAGGAAACACAAGACATAGCAATACCACACCTTATTCTGTAGCTAAGGAAACACAGGATGCACCCACACCACACCTGAATCTGTAACTAAGGAAACACAAGACACAGCAATACCACACCTTATTCTGTAGCTAAGGAAACACAGGATGCACCCACACCACACCTGAATCTGTAACTAAGGAAACAGAGGAGGGGGCAGTGCGGTGGCACTGTGGTCAGCACCTCTGGGATTAGGGTACAAGTCTCTGCCATGGCTCCATGTGTGTGGAGTTTGCATGTACTCCCTGTGTCATCATGGGGTTTCCCAGTTCTGCGGTTTCC
Source organism: Mormyrus lacerda (assembly GCA_015163995.2). Lineage (NCBI taxonomy): Eukaryota > Metazoa > Chordata > Actinopteri > Osteoglossiformes > Mormyridae > Mormyrus > Mormyrus lacerda. The sequence goes on along the minus strand of JAABNX020000002.1, from coordinate 14,663,640 downwards.
CCTACAGTCCAAAACCATGCACCCATCTAGTTACCAAACTGGCAGTTAGTGAATGATGTGTGAGTGTTCTCTGACTACCCATAGCCTCCAGGGTAGGCTTCAGACCCCCACAACCCTGTATAGGACATGCGGTTCCAGAAAATGGATGGATGTAAGGAAGCACAGGAAACACCTGAACCTGTAACTAAGGTAACAAAGGACACACCCACACCATGCCTATTCTGTAACTATGGAAACAAAGAACACACCCACACTATGCCTTATATTGTGACTATGGAAACAAAGGACACGCCCACACCTTGCCTTATTCTGTAACTATGGAAACAAAAGACACACAGACACCACACCTTATTCTATAGCTATGGCAACATAGGAGATTCCATCACAATGCCTTATATTGTGACTAAGGAAATGCAGGAGATATTCACACCACACCTTATTCAGTAACAAAGGAAAAACAGGGCACACCCAAACAATGCTTTATTGGTAAATATGGAAACACATGTTATTCTGCAACTAAAGAAATTAAGGACACTCCCACAAATAGCATTATTCTGTAACCAAGGATACATGGCATGTCCTCACCACTTCATCCATGTAGTACCAGTCACTTAGTAACCAGAGGATGCACCCACACCACCTCATCCCTGCTAGGAAAGCTTCCCTGTACGGCATTCTGCCTGTGGACTTCAACACCGCTGGGCAAGACGAGACTGCCTTCAGCTCCTCTCTCCTTCAATTACCAGCAGAGAGCTGCGAACCTTTACATGTGTCAGTCACATGGCCGGCAGGCTGCGCTGAACCCACAGCTGTCAGGCCGCGGTGCCATTCGGCCACCAACACTCAGATGGGACCGCAGGTAAAAAGGCAGAGTGTGCCCCAGGCAGTATCCAACCTGCCCCACCACCACAACTCAACATCCAACACAAACAGCCATAGTCGCCCCCACCCCCAGCATGCAGAGCCAACTGCAGGATCAGAAGAACCCGGTAAAAAGCTGTGCTGTCCCTATGAAACATCCAACCCCAACACACTTAGAAGTGTTGCAGAGCCAGGAATCCCGTCTGCAGATCCCGCCTTTAATAATGCATATTCATAACGCCCAGCCACAGAGAGTAATCGCTTTAGATACCACCCGATAAATAATAGATTAAATAATAGCGTCTGATGAAGGAGGGACTCTGTGGGCTGTGCAAAACCAACACGGGTTCCACAGGTCCACAGCAAGGGGCGGTACACACAGGCCTAACAGCAGCAGAAAGATGAAACAGGAATGTCTTTGGGACGGCTTAATGCGGCTGTTCGGTTACAGCCCCATCCCCCCGCCAACTGCTGCAGGATCACAGAACTGTCAGAGTGCGATTTAAGAATCTGTACAGGGGCAAATATATACATGCATCTATGTCCCTATGCATGTACAGTAGAGCTTCCTGTATGTTCATTCACATGCATGATAATGACTATTTCCTTTTGCCTCATCTCGCCCCCTCAGAAATGGCATCAAACGCATGAATTAATGGCCAGCATCAGGTAGACCCCCCCTTCACCAAGCCTCTGTAAGAATCTCTGGTGTGTGGGAGAGAGATTGTCCCTGTAACAGAACTAATTATTTTAATCACAACTCATTATCAGGGCCGAATGGGCCAAGTGTTGTGATGGAGTCTGTGGTTTTCCTGTCAGGCCATCAGGCCCAAACCACCTCCTGAGGGGAGGATTTATTTTGGCTAATATTCCCTTCATGAGCCCTCTGTGCCTTTTAATGGTCTGCTTATTATGCATGCATATCATTTTCGTTTTTTTCTTTACACAGGAAACGGCTAACAGAAATAATGGTTAATTACCTTACCTCGTGGATCTGTCAATCAGTCATTTTACACATAATGTGCACTGCAGTGTCTGAATGGGAAACGCTGTCAAATTCCCATTAGGGCTGGAACGCAAATTTAACCCAGCGCGTCACAAACACGCGGGCGCGCGCAGACGAGCACAGCAAAATGAGCCGCGCGCTGGAAACTGTCCAACTGCTTGCTTCGACGGAAGTAGTTCTATTTATTATGCCCTATTCTAATTATACTCAATGGCAGATTATGGTAATGTAATTTCTTTACTGAGGCACATTGTGACTAATATTTTCATTTACATAAATCCCTAATGACACCCCTGTTTAAGCTCCGACGTGGTGCCAGAACAGCGCGTAAAAAGGGGGGGCGCTCTCAGGGTCTGCGGAAACACCGTAACACCGTAGCCGGAAAGCGCAAATAAAACAGCGTGATGCAGCTGCGTAATAAAATAAAAATAAACGAATGTTTATGACTCTGGGATAAAGGGGAATTTCTGAGGTCTGCCTGCTACCTTCCCGTTCGCTCCCCTTCCCCGCTTGGATTTCTCCGGCCCCTATTCCCAAAGGAACGCCCCCATCCTGTCACCACTAACCGCCCCCGCTCGCCTTCTCCAATTATTTTTTTTCAGTTCCCCTCCCCTCGGGGCCGACCGGACCCAGCAGGTGCCGGGAAGGGGGGAGTGGGGGGCGGCGGAGGCGATCAGAGGAAGAGCCCCGCCGAGCGGGAGGCAGGGACATCGCTGGCTTCCGGAGCTCCTTTTCACCTCAGCACAAGCGGCCATTCACGGATCCACTGAACGCTGCCGGTGCGCGCGAGAAGAGAGGCGGCTGGTCACGCGCACCATTACTTGTTCACATGCAAAATATTAGTATGCCAGCTACCATGTAATACAGTCCTATAGACATTTATACTATACATGTTAGTATTTTACACCTGTCTGCTTATGCATGTGAGGGCATAACTTTGGGTTTACAATTGCGGGGGGCTCTAACCAATTAAGGGGTGGTTTTGATTAATGGGGGGGGTTACAGCTCCACCCCATTTAAGGGGGGCTAGGTGGTTGTATTGGCTGGTTTTGATTATGGGGAGGTTAAGGCCCCCCCTTCTGAATTTATGCCCACGTATGTTGGCATGTGTCTCTGTTCTATATGTCTGTAAACTTATGTTGTGACATGCATCTCATGTGGAAGTTTCACGTGTCAAAATCTTCTTTTAATTTTATCAGTGCTTTTCTGACCCTAATTAGAACACTAATTGGCTCTAAATTGAATTTATGTTGCCACAAATTACACGCAGATAAACAAACAAGGCGCCCCTCCAGTGGCATGCAGCTAGTCCTCTACCCCTACAGGTGATCTCTCTGTAGCCGCAGCACCACTAACGGGGGCATTTCCCACACAGCCCCTCGCCCACCTCTCGAGCCCCTTTTCCTCCAGCTCATACTCTGAGTTTGTACTGCTTATGAGTTATCTGTCTGGAAAAAGGGGTGCTTACTGCCCCACCCCCACACCTCCTGCCAGGTGCCCTGCACGACCCCCATCTCCTTTGCACTCATGCACATGTCAGATGTTTTTTTGATGCTTGGTGCTGCCCCCACTGTCTCTGCCTGGACCTTGGCAGGAATTCTGCTCTGCCAGTCCCCTGGAGAGACATGCAAAAGGACAAATAAGTGTCAGTCAGGCCCTGAGACTCCCCAGGCAGCCCAACACACCAATAAAGAGAGAGCGGGGTCACTTCTGGGGTCAATTCTGGCCTAAAGCGCCTGCTACACGCCCCTGCAACATCGCATCGCTCTGACCGGAGTAATCACACTGTCCTACCTCAGGCGGGCACCGACCGGGGTAATCACACTGTCCAACCACAGGCGGGCACCGAACGGGGTAATCACACTGTCCAACCGCAGGCGGGCACTGAACGGGGTAATCACACTGTCCAACCGCAGGCGGGCACCGACCGGGGTAATCACACTGTCCTACAAAGGCTCACACCAAAATGTCCCTCTGTCACATCCAGGCTGCCAGCATTTACATACTGATGACAGTGTCACAGCACTGCACACGGACTCCTTCTCGGTCCATGTGCTTTTCAACACAACATATTAGGAAAGCCTGTTTTATGCCATGTTGGCATTCCATCTTTGCAGCAACACGCATGCTACAGCCATCTGAATGGATATATGTCCTTAAATAGTTTTTTTTGCAGGTCAGCTAATCCTGCAACGGCCCAAGCCTGACAGAGTTCCTGGAAGAAGTTCAGTTATCACGCTGGACTGGTCAGTTAGTCCATATTACTGTCTGAAATCTACTCCTGGTATCTGAGTTCCGGATTGAATATACTGCTCCATATACAGCGGTCCCAGAAACCTACTGGATGATTCATGCCGGCAGACAGAGGAGGCAGGACACCCCGCTGATGGCAGGAACACCTCAGACACCTAGTCCCCCAAGCAGGCCCTGCGTTGTTGCGAGGTTCTGACCTGCTGTCTCCCTTTTGGGTCTTATTACCTTAAAATGGGGCTCCCACAGTATGCAAACCAGTAAGATATAAAATCCTACTTAATCACAATGCTTGACTTAAAATATACTAGGCTTTTTTTTTTTTACAGAACTGCATTTGTAACATAACGTTAAACGCATTCTGCATGCTGAGTCATTCAGGGTTTTGCGGGGATCTTCGATGGCTTTGTGGTAGGCTATATAAACCGTCTGAACAATTGCAAGTGCTCTCAACGAGACCAACATGACAGGTGCTCCAAACCTCCAGCTTGAATATTTTCAGAATATGCAGTTTGTACTTTTTAGGTATTATTTTACCGTTTCTGTTGAAATACTCTTCTTTTGAGGTTTGGACGATGCTCTGGCACCACCAATGGAACTCAATTACAGGTGTTACACCTGAGATCTGCACGCGATTAGGAGAACGTGTCATCTTGGCACTTGGCAAATCTCCTAAAACTTGACAATTTATTGCTTGTCTATATTTAAAAGAACACATGCAAATTGCATTTACCCGAAAACACAAATAAAGACACACCAAATCTGCATCACATTTAGTATTCCCATCTCTTTACAGAATGCGCACTTTACAGCACGGTGCATTGCGCGATACTGAGCGATCTAATTATATTAATCGATTAATTTCCCTTGGTACAAATGACTAAATATCGATCCTAAAACATATTACAGCTTAAAGTGGAAAATGTGCAACAGAGAAGAAAAATGCTCAGTGAGATCTCTGAGCAGCACTGAAAAATGACACACGGTTAATTTTTCCCAGATGTTACAAGACCGAAGAATGCCGGATTGAAGGGCAATTTTCTTTCGGCATGTCGTTTTTACAATAAGTAGAAAACCGTAATAAGTCCGGGAGGACAAGGCAGCTACTCACGCGCATATAACCAGCTCCCAGGTACTCCACACAAACCAGAAACTATTAAGGTAATAATAAGCAGCAATGCGTCTGCACCACTGTTTCATTCCATTTTAGGTTGATTTAAATTCACTAAAGTATTGACTTTCTAACGGTGGAAAGCTTTTAATGACCGACGGAATCGTGCTTGACGAACCTTCTCGGGTTCAGATAGGTAATGATTTTACATAGTAGAACAAGCGATAACGACTATCGCAATTAGGTTAACAAAGGGTTCTCATCAATATGAGTTTAAGTGGCTTTAAATCGGAAGAAAATTATAAGCATAAACACTCTCGAAATGCATGAGAAAGTACCAGCAGACGGACCAAACAGGCGAAGTGTCAGGAAACAGCTCACACTGCGTATTTCATATATGGCTGTCAAAAACAGGCTACATCGCTGTGTGCAAAGCTGGTTATTGCATAAAACGGAAAGAAAACGAAATGAAATATTATCTGCCATGACGACATCGCGGTGTTTGCGGCTTGTGCATGTAAAATCAGTATTTCCCTATTGCTTTTGCGCTCTGCGGGTAGAATACCATAGCATTACAGCCATCTAGACCTAGAGAACACGACATTGCCGATCAGAAGCAATATTACTGAACAGTAATATTGCTATAATAGGGTTAATGCGAGTCGGGAAAAGCAACAGATTAAATGGGAAATAGCAATAGTTAGTGGAGTCGCCACTCCACTGTATTAATTTGCATGCGTCTGGGCGTGAGTAAGTTTCATGCAGTAGGATAAACCTGAAAAGTAGACTGCCTTTAACCAAGGAGAAAGAAAGAAAGAAAGAAAGAAAGAAAGAAAAAATCAGGTTAAATACTTACAAGCATATGTCATTGCAAAGCTATCACTGATATTGACCATATCCACTTGGGGTACCAGTTTAGGAATCTCCTGGTGGTGGGAGAGCGCAAATCGGAACACCTCATATTCATGTGAACCGGTGGGGAACAAGCCCCCTGAAAATGAATAAAAATAAATCATTAAAATATGTACAATTTTAGAATTACACACAAAGTCTTATTGTCCCGACACCTCGTTATCGTCAAAATATATAGGATTAACACAATGGACAAAACACGTATCCATAGATTCATATATAGTATTCCGCAGTCCGTGATCTGCAATGAACTAAATTTGTTAAACACATGCTTGATAATAAAACAGTCTACATATCGTTCAATTAGAGGCACGACTCGATCCGCCGATATAAAGCGAACAAAGCGCGGCGGAGGTGTCCTCATCATCGCAGCGTCTAAAACGCTGAAAAATCGTGCCATTACCATACTTGTAAAACTGCCATTTTGTGTTTTACTCACCTATGTTGATATTACTTGGGAAACTTGTACTTAAGCACACCCCCAGGACACTGGTGCAGAGCAGGGTGAAGCTTCGCTGCATATTTCCTTTTGCATTGGCGAAGGGAAAAATAGCCAGATTCCCACCATAGATCTGTCCGTGATTTTTTTCTTTAAACTTATTGTCCCTCCCCGTACAACGTGCGCTCACAGGCAGTAAGCGATCGGATGGATTAGGAGAGGTCTTCTCGGGACCCCCTCGTCCTCTCCTCTCACGCTGTTAATACTAATGCCCTTGGCTGGGGCTACCAAGAAATCGTGGCTGCCAGACCTAGCTCCTCTCCCTAGAGACAGAGGGACTCAGGGGTGCCCGCATTATGGGCGAGTAAGGGATTCAGTCACACTGGCTTTCCCCCTCATTGGCAAGCTGGTGCCAGCACATACCTCCTCACGTTATCACCATTAAGGCTGATCTTACGCCGTTACAGCATCAGAACGGGAGGCGAGATGGGTTTTTTTTATCACTTTGGAAAAATGTACCAACGATGTACCGTTTGCGCAGCCTTGGAAAGATGTTCATCGACACCCAAGGATTTTATATTGGATATGCTGTAGTTTAGTAGATAATAGGAAAGGCATGTTAAAGAGAACGACAGGTTCCATGTGTTTTAAAATGCATTCATACGGCTGTTCGGAGCGCATCACGATCCTAACTCGACGCATTGTAATTTATAGCATATGTAACTACATGAATTGCTCATGTGAACAAATATAAACAGCATTGTTGATGCTAAATTATTAACCTCGTCCTGTCAGTGCATGGCAAACTCCCGTATGAGCATCGCAGCAGATAGGTCGCAGTTAAACAGCACCGCGACTGTGTAATAACGACCAGAAATATCTAGTTCTGTGATATTTTAACCTCCAGCTATGTTCACGTACTGGACAGATAAATGTGACTATTAATATGTGAGTGGATGTAGTGAGCACGGGAAGGCAGAACCGTGACACCTGAAAGTTTTACGTGAACTTTATTGCTTTCTTGTGGATTGAAGAGATTAAATCCACGGGCTCTAAAATTTAACATCTAAAAATGTCATCCTCCACACACGGTGTGCTGGAGATTACAACCGCGCAGTCTCGTTGTAATCACAAACTCATTGTTCCACTTTGTGTTTCATTTTTGTTTTATAATAAAATCTTTCCCGACCGCACTCTCTTCCTTTGATTGGTTTCATTATCTCCCATCAGACCCCATTTCCTTCTGTGTTGACCTGCTCAGTGTTCCAGCTCCACTCCCCGCCTGTCTGTCGCTCCGTCATCTTTCTATCCTTCATTTAACGCGCCGTCTAATTCGTGTTTCTGCCTTAAACGTTTGACCTTATCTGTTTTTATTCGAATACATGTACAACTTGTACAGTTTATTCAAAAATTGTGCCGTTTTTATGAACTTGTACTGAGACATAATCTCTTGTGTTTTAGGCGAGTCTTGTTAATACGTGACAGATGTTCGAAATATTAGTAGTATTATTATTTAAAAAAACACGCTTCGGCTGAAGCCTGTGGCCAATTTACCGTTTTTTTTCTTTTTTGCAAATGTAGTAGGCTATCTGTTGGTCAGTTTGTAATAGTAACACTGAGGTACATCTATTGAAAAGGGCATTGCTGTATATAATTTTATATGAAAGGCTAATTATTTCAGCTGAAGGCTGTGTGTTACCTTAGATGAAGGCACCGTCCTGTGAAGGTTTCTGTATGTTTTTTTTTAGTATTTTTCTCCTGATGTACAGTCAGGGGTTGTGTGAGGCGGAACTTTATTATGGACAGCGTGAAGACAGGCCTTGAATGACACTGAAGCACAGTAAGACTTAAGAGTTAACTGCATTTCCAATATCATTGTTACCCGGAGTGGAATCACAAGGTTAAACAGCTTTGATTTTCAGAGTGGATTAATTGCAGTTCACCTTATCGAGTTTTACTCCAGTGCTTGTTTATGTAATGGAGTTTTAAATCCCCCAGTATAATACTTGACTCAGTTAGGATTAAGGATAAGCTATTTATCAGACAGGAACAATTCAGTTTGTCTAACAGAGTAAAATGACTTTTTTGTCATTGTTCCTAGCAAATAAAGGAGAGAATTAATGTATTTTCTCAGATTGTTTATTTTTTGCTGATTAAATGGTTGTAAAAATGTCCAATCTAGGTGTGACATGAAGAGTGAAAGTCTGCCAGTCGTGGGAGTCAGCAGCTGTATGTCTTCATGTAATCAGGGCTCATTTAGGACTTGAAACCTCTAAACTGTACTGAGGCCAGCAGAACGACTACAGCTTCACCTGCACTATGAGGGAAGGCAGTGCTATGGTGTGTCTTCACTGCCAGTCCCTCCGCACTGCAAATCATGCGCCAAAGCCAGAGCACATTAACTGGCCCGACCTCTCATTCAAATAATGCCACAATGATAATAACATAGGTAATGTTTTATGAGGATGATCACATATTTGTCCACAAATCGTTCTTTGAATTAATAATAAAGGTATGGATTAAGTTAGACATGAGATATGCAGTGGAGCTACTACCTTCTGCATGTATTTCCCAAAAAAGGGACAAGTAACATAAAACAAGTTTTTGAGCATCGCTTCTATGGCAAGTAAAGATAATGTGTAGCATGAATGCGGCCCAGTCTAGCAGCTGCACAGCTTTAATACTGCTCAGGTGCTGTTCAACAGAGTCATTATTAAAGTGTTTTAATAATGTCATCAGGTCTACAAAGTACCTTTTTATTGCATGAAACCCGCCAAAGCTTCAACTCACATAAAGGTCATTCAAGACGTTTACTCTAGAACAGGTGTCCACCTTGAAAGTTTTGGCACAAGACAAAAGTGCACATTTATTAGGCTGGAATCTTCTTCTGGTTCTCAGAAAGTGACCTGAGTGTCACCAGGCTCTCCTCGTGAGTGTTTTTGGGTTTGGTTACTGTGTTTTCATTGGTTGATATGGCAGAGTGTACAAATGGTGTTATTATTCATGATGGGCTTTACTTTTGATTGCTTTTACCTCCTAGACCCAGCAAAGGTACGAAACTGTGCAAAACTCTAAACATCCACCCATCCAAAAAGTATAAACTCACATGAATAGTATGCCTATCCATCCATCCATGCATTTTCTATACGTGCTTGTCCTATGCAGCACTGTAGGGGTCTAGAGCCTATCCTGGAAGCTGTGGGTGCGCGGCAGAGAATAACCCAGGATAGGGCACCACCCCATCAAAGTGAACAGCTCGCAATGGACATCAAAAATGCATCCTTAAAAAGCAGTTCTAATAATAACACAAAATAGCGAAAGTCCCCCTTCCTCCGCCCTGTGCTACCTGGGAGAAGCTGAGGCTGCAAGCTTGGTGTGACCTTGTAGTGGATATGCAATTAGGGTAAATGGATAGCTGAATAGATGCTGTTAGATTGTGTAATAAAGTTTAAAACCTCTCATTCAGTCTGGCTATTCTTTTTTAACAAATATACACAGTGTTGTGCAGCTTTATGATATGACAGGTAACCCTTTATGTTGCTTTGTTGAAGCAGTAAAATGAGTGTGATTTAGCCGGTGGCAATCTATACAGAGCATCGATGGCGGTCTGTACGGAGCATTGATGGCGGTCTGTACGGAGAATCGACGACATTGATGGCAGTCCATACAGAGCATCGGTGGCGGTCATACGAAGAGGTTTGGTATTTCTGATCGAGATGGATAATAGACAGTTATCTCTATTGTCCTGACTATTCATAATGTAAGGAACGAAAAATATGCATTGTACTATTTCAAAATGCAAACCTGTAGTATTTTTAACCATCATGACCCATTTTTAATGACTAATATATGTAATCTGTTATAACTCTCTAGGAATTACTTAGCTATCTAGCACAAAGCTGTAATTTATGCAGCTTTTTATGTACAGAAATCTATAAAACTCAGAAGTGCCACATTTCAGCAATCAAACTACTTCCTAATGCAATGGTCTGCTGTCTCTGTGGTCACATTGAATATGGAACCAGCTTAATTTCCCAGCATGTAAATGGATTGTCGTTGTCGTCTGTTTACTGAAGGTAGCTTCAAAGCCATTACTTACAGTATATCTGTTGTCACCACAGTAAATAAGCCTACCCAACGTTCTGAAGCACAAATAACTGCAATTTACTAGAAATGCAACAGTTACAGCCAGAATGTTCAGCAAACGGTAACATAGCATGAATGCGTACACAATTTATGTCCCTGGATGAGATAGTTAACTCTCAGCCTTCCTCTGACCCTCCACAGAGTGGGATTTCATCAACCCAATAGAAAGGCATTGTAATTCACAAAGAGTATTATAATTTCATCTAGATCATAGGGCCAATCAGAATGAGGTGCTCATTCGCTATGGGCATGGCGAATGGGAACGGCAGCTACCCAAGTACAGGGCACCATGTCCCCAAGCTCATAAGAAATGTCAGACTCACACAAAAGAAATATCACCTTGGCACACTCAATAACCGGGGATGTTTCAGAGGCCTTCTCCCTGTCCGCAGAGCACGGGGATGTCTCAGAGGCCTTCTCCCTGTCCACAGAGCACAGGGATGTTTCAGAGGCCTTCTCCCTGTCCGCAGAGCACAGGGAGGTTTCAGAGGCCTTCTCCCTGTCCACAGAGCACGGGGATGTGTCAGAGGCCTTCTCCCTGTCCGCAAAGCACAGGATGTGTCAGAGGCCTTCTCCCTGTCCGCAGAGCATGGGGATGTGTCAGAGGCCTTCTCCCTGTTCGTGAAGCACAGGGATGTGTCAGAGGCCTATTTCCTGTCCGCAGAGCACAGGATGTGTCAGAGGCCTTCTCCCTGTCCGCAAAGCACAGGATGTGTCAGAGGCCTTCTCCCTGTCCGCAGAGCACGGGGATGTGTCAGAGGCCTTCTCCCTGTCCGTGAAGCACAGGGATGTGTCAGAGGCCTATTTCCTGTCCGCAGAGCACAGGATGTGTCAGAGGCCTTCTCCCTGTCCGCAAAGCACAGGATGTGTCAGAGGCCTTCTCCCTGTCCGCAGAGCACGGGGATGTGTCAGAGGCCTTCTCCCTGTCCGTGAAGCACAGGGATGTGTCAGAGGCCTATTTCCTGTCCGCAGAGCACAGGATGTGTTGAGGTCTTCTCCCTGTCCACAGAGCACGGAGATGTGTCAAAGGCCTTCTTCCTTCCTGTGGAGCAGGGGGATGTGTCAGAGGTCTATTTCCTGTCCGCAGAGCACGGAGAAGCATTGTAGGCCTTCTTTCTGCCTGCGGAACAGGGGGATGTGTCAGAGGCCTGCTTCCTGTCCGTGGAACAGGGGAATGAGTCAGAGCCCTATTTCCTGTCTGCAGAGCACAGGGAAGCATCAGAGGCCTTCTTCCTGCCCGTGGAGCAGGGAGATGCGTCGGAGGTCTACTTCCCGCCTGCAGAGCAGGGGAATGCGTCAGAGACCTTCTCCCGCCTGTGGAACACGCTGGTTCGTATGTGTTTCCTTTTCAGCTTCCAGTGTATGAATCTCCCGCCAGGCTGTATGTTTTCCTCAAGATATTTTGGAGTGTGTTTGCCTGAAGGTGGCACTTTGTATAAGCGTTCAGGGATTATTGATCTACTGGAGCCAACGGGAATCCAGCATTCCAATCTAATAATGTGGGGAGACCCATTTATATTCTGTGCTGGGGTTCCTTTACTAAAGGTGATAGGCACAGTCATTCTTTCCAAGTCTCAGGACAAGCTGCGAACCACAGATACAGTTTTCCCCAGATGACCAGTCAATAAAGTAAAACTTTTGCATGGTATTCTGTCTTCTCCAGGCCAAGAAGACCTGCATTGCCATTGCTAGATGCCTCTGTCAGATACTTCATTCTCACCAGTAACAGTTACCGTTCAATTAGTCTACATTTATCACTAGTCATTAACAACATTATGCTTGACTAGCCATTACAGAGGTCAGTGCCTTGGGTGTTTTTTGTGAGCGTTATTTTTCACATGTTTGGAGTGGAACATCTGAGAGACACAAGACATGGTTTTTGTATGCTGTTTAGCTAAGGGTTAAGGCGCCGTACTATGACCGTCAGAGTAACTCGATGGTGAGACAAACGTCTCCATGGAGATGGCCAGATTTCAGCTGCTCTGCATGATGTATGGACTCGGTATTAGAGAATGTTGTATACCTTTTCACACGCAACAGCTGGGCGAACCCTAAGGGAACATTCCAAAGCCTTTGTGCCCCAAATGTATATCTTTTCACCTAGCTGAAGCCGTTTCTCTTTGAGAGGCACGTCATCCTGCCCTGATGCTTCTCTCCAGACATGGTACTGTTGTTTTTGTCATCGTTATTCGTTCCGGCGTTACAGAAATAACACGTGGTCCTGAAGAGACGAGCCCAGCCTTTCGTGTTAATTTTATACTGCCATATCATGTTACTCATGCAGACTAGAGAGGCTCCTGAGCATTTATCTCAGGAAATGACGGCCAAGAAAGCGGCTTTTCGAGACGGAGTGTGTAAAATTGCAGTGTCAAACGTGTCTGCATGAGGCCTAACTCTATCAGCTACACAGGAGAGACACAGACGAGGAAAATTCAAAGAGGAGGGGTGGGAGGTGCAACAGAAACTCCTCAACACTCCTCTCACACAAAAAAAGGCCAAAGTTAAACAGGCCATGTGAGAATGTAGCCCCATGTTTAGCCATGTAGGCTGTAATGAGGCCTTAGACTGGATCAAGCTTTAATAGCTGTCAGGAATAACCAGGGACGGGTGCCGAAATCAGCTCTGCCACATGAAAAGTGATCTGCATCACACATCGCAGAAAGAAATGGAGCTGAAACTGCAATTTTCAGACGCCCATATGCATTGCACGTGACGGTGACCTCCAAAATCATACTCATTATAACAATTTACAGGTCCTCTAAATGTGGACATACTAGCATTTCATGTTTTTTGCATAAATAGCAAAAATATCTCTCTCTCACTCTCTTTCCTCTCTCTATCTCCCACTCTTCTCTCTCTCTCCCTTTGGCTCGCTCGCTGCCTTATCGCACTTTCATTCTGCCGCCTTGAGTGAGATGCCTTGATTCTGGTGCGTTACCAAGGTAATACTGATTGATGGAGATGGCATGTTTCCGGTTCCAGAACATCGAGTGCCTCTCCTGCACGGATGTGACGAATTTCGGGAAGGTATTACAATTAACTGACTCATGCTTAGCTTCTAGTAGAAAAACGGGGATTTCGTGTTCATCTGTGAATCTCACTCTGTATCCTGAACCAAAAATATATAAACAGAAATTGGAAAAAGAAGGCTTGAAGTGGTTTTTGCTGGACGAGTCATACTTTGGGGCAGCGAGTGATCCCTGGTTCCCCGCAGGACAGGGGCTCAGCGTATGCTGACCTCAGGATGTCCAGGGCCGTGAGGATGACACTTCCAGAGGAATGTCACGGAATGATGACAGAGGTGCCCACTGCCAGCTGGGTGGGGAGGTTCAGCTGACATCCACACCCACATTATCCGACACACTGATGGGTTGAGCTCGGGGGTTATCTGTAAACACCAGTGGCCCAATCTGGCCTTGCTGCGAGATCCAGCGGAAGGGGTTCCGGTTAGTGCTGAGTGTACCCGGTGCAGCTCAGGATCTGAGGGTGCCTTTTTTGCAGTTTTTATTCCAGAAATCGCTTGCCAGCTGTCCCTTAGCCTTATCGCTGATGGTGATATAGAGGTCTGACAGGACCTGGAGGAATGCATCTGCGTTTAGCTTGGCATTAGGGGAGTTTATATATTTTTATTGACACACGCCACAGTCGGAACTCTCCGAGGGAGACAGAGAAAAGGTGATATTGAGGACATCCATCATGACACACAGAGTCATGGTTTTGCAGGTGAGGGGAGGATATTTCCACATAATGACCCCAGGGGCATGTGAACTCTCCCAAAATGAAGATTATGTTCCACTTAAAAAAAGCAGAATCACAAAATAAACACTGGCAATGGGACTGTTTTACATGTGTACAGATCATGCTGTATTTTTAACTGGTATTATGCAACACAAAAAAATTATTTGAAATATGGCTTCTTAGGCATACATTTGTCATTTGTCTGCACAGAAATACAGAACATTTATTTACAGTAATTACATTGATAATTCACTTCTCATATTGAACCTTCATTGTAGGGGAATAACGGCAAAAAGGGTGTATTTTTTTGTTGATCTTAATCTTAATCCAGATGTAATTCACTAATTTCGCAGATATTAGCAGATAAGGTATTAGCAATATTATAGCAATAGGTTCAGAATGCAAGCAGACATCACTTTGGAATGATAGCTTGGAATGGACAAGTGTCACATCAAAGACGAATGAATCTGTTAGCGCTATATTTATTTGATTGCAACAGCATTTACTGAAAGACACTTATCAGAACAAATAATGTTTTAATACTGACACAGGGTGTGACCAAATTTCCAGGTTCGACACTGGGAGCAGTTTCCAGAATGGAGTAGCGCCAAAGTCTTTGCAGTTAGGTTATGAACACTGTATATTTCTCAGTACGGATCAGAATTGTACAGACACGGGGTTTTACAACCAACTGCTTTCCTGAGCATCAAACAAAGAGCAGAATATTTTAGCATGGCAAGCGTGCACCTGATGGATTTAGGCTCGCTACTGCATGGCGCATTTCCAGCTGCGGCAGTGGGCGGCTCCTTCCGCCACGTAGTCCTATAGCACAAAGACTGCAATTGAGCGAAGCATGCACAGGGAGGAGGGCAGAGGAGGGTTAAGCACTCAGCTGACAGGTGAGACAGTATGAATAGCACACATACAAACTCCGAATGGCAGCCATTCAGCCAATCAGTCAATGAATACCAGCAAAGACGACAGCCACTCTGCTCAGCTCGCAATCTTACTGCTCCAGATGGGGGGCTTGACTTACGGAAGTTTCTGGGCAGCAATTAAAGGTTTGATAAGGACAAAGAAGCTCATTGAAATATAGGGTGAAATTTGCATGGAAATAATTTTTTTCCATATAAGATGATGGTATTCACAATTTTAAAAAGGCAAAAAGAGGCATGTTATAATATACAGATGCATATAATTTATATGATATATTTCATATCCACCATCAATCGACTTCCGAACAGTTAATCTGCTCAGTGTTGTGGGGGAGGGAATCTGGGGAGGGGGTCCAGGGTAACACATATGTAGCATATCACAAACACATCCATGAGCCCTGCATCTGCTCAGTGTTGTGGGGGAGGGAATCTGGGTCAGACCTGGAGCAGCTGACAGTATTGATCATTTTTCTGACAGTAGTGATCATTTTTCTCTCATCATGGTAATGCACCTTTGGCCTTTAGGTTTCTACCCTTCCAGTGGAGAATACGTGTTGCTTCTGATATCATTAAGTGGCAGAGAAGGATTTCAAGCATGATGCAGAAAAGCACATTTAAAGGCCAGACAAGGTGTTAAAAATGCATGTACACATTTTCCAATCATGCACTAAGGTTGAGCTGAAGCAAGAGTTCCCATGGACCAAAAAGCAACATGGATGAAGAAGAAGAAAGAGGTGATAACATTTCAGGGAAGGGAGAAGTGCTGAGATGACTGTCTTGGAAGCTGACCGTGCTTTTCTCTACAAGCAGTTCATAGCTGTTAAATATTTACCTACTGCAGACATTTCCTTACTGCTCCGTAGTGAGTGCTTGATAGCTGGGCATGTCAAAGTTAGTCCTTGTACCACTAAAACACAAGGAGACAAATGTCAAAGCAGAAGCTGTCACTAGGGTTGCAACTGTTATACCAGGAGTACATAACATAAATCCAGTGATGGAAAGTATTTCATATACTGTACAGTCTATAGCTTTCCCCACTGAGGGTGACCTAAGTTTTGGTGGGAGACACTGACCTCAAACTATCATTTAGCCCTGAGATGTTCCTGCATCATCAACTTATGTGCGTCTTTTGAAATCCCATGTGCTTTGGATGCCTCATCTACACATTTGTTGAAATTTCCTGCTGAATAAAAATAAAGAACTGTACATTCCACAAATCATTAAATATAAAATTAGGACGATCTCTTAACAAGCAACAGGTGACAGTCCGCAAGCTTCCAGCCTTCAAACAGAAAATGAAACATTGTTGTAAAGGTCAGATTGGAGTGTCAGAGCGCAGGTACCCCTGTGGGCCACCCTGGCCCCCTTTGAAGGTCACATCGCAGAGGAGCCATTGAGAAATCAATTTCCTCTGAACTCTCCAAACATCTCTCGGAATGCATTGACCTGATCATCTTTTTCATTCTTTTCTCTAGTAACTAAATCTATTATCCGAGCACGTTTAGCATGACTATAGAACAGACGTGGAGAGCTGTCAGAGCTCTCCTTGACTGAAAGAGACCCGTGTACCTTTGTCAGGTTTGCGGAGGCAAGCGGAACCCGAAGCAGCACCGGCTCCAGGTGGCCCAGCAGTGGAAAAGCTGTCAGTGTCTTTGAAGCACCAGAGACCAGTTTCGAGGGCCAAAGGCCAGCAGCATCTGTTTGCTTGTTTGTTTTTTGCTTCAATGTATGTGTCGTGATGGAAGCAGCCTAAAATATTGCCAGCCCTTATTTACTGTAGAAGATCCTGACTGTCACGTGTAACAGGATGAGTAAGCAGAAGAGCGGCAGCCCCATCTTCTGAAAAAAGTGCACATACTGGCAAACCACGTATCACTTTCCTTACTGAGCGGCGTGCATGATCTCCCGGCCAGCAGGCTGGCTAATCTGCTCTGAAGTCCTCTGTGCAGATCTGCTCCGGCAGGCTGGATGTTTGGTATCGGCAAGCGGCGTTTGTCACATGCCCCCCGACCACAAGGTATTTTTGGTAAACCTCCCCGAAACGTCAGAGCAAGCAGAAAGTCTGGATGTGTCTTGAAGAAGTGTGAAAGAGAGTGGGCATGTACTCATCTGACACAGGGATGGGTTTCTTGTGCCCAGCATACTATAGTCTGGGGGGAGGGGGTGGATGCACACCGCTATTCAGAGAAGTCAGGCCTTTATTCTGGTAGATTAGCACTACACTCGTCTCTGTCTCCAGAACAGTTGCAGGCCAGCTTCTTCTATCCTGGAGTCTATGAGAGGGACATGCAGCTACAGCAGCAAAGCTTTCAAACCTTCTTTCCAAGCTCCTCCACTGATTTACACCTTTGAACAGTTGATTTCTGTGCACTGAATGTTGACAGAGACCCCCACTGTGGGCTGGAAGCCTTTCATTCTGTTCATTTCCCTCAGTTTTTCCAAATTGAGGAGAAACAAGCTTTTTATTTCCAGATGTTGTGTGCGTGTTGTGCTCTTGCAATAAACAAGGAGTGATAGAAGTTGACAGAGAAATGCATTGTGGTCTGTCCACTTAATGGAGACCCAAGCGGCTGCATCCAGCGTGTGAAGGTAGTACAGCCTATACCCTAGGGGGTGTCTTTCAGCATGTGAAGGTAGTACAGCCTATACCCTAGGGGGTGTCTTTCAGCATGTGAAGGTAGTACAGCCTATACCCTAGGGGGTGTCTTTCAGCATGTGAAGGTAGTACAGCCTATACCCTAGGGGGTGTCTTTCAGCATGTGAAGGTAGTACAGCCTATACCCTAGGGGGTGTCTTTCAGCATGTGAAGGTAGTA
>JAABNX020000002.1:14620564-14630577 GCA_015163995.2 Mormyrus lacerda | reverse complement strand
TTTTTATACAACATCCAGCTTTCGTGAAACTTCTTCCCTCTCTCTCTCTCTCTCTCTCTGTGTTAGGAGACTGTAACAGGGGTCATAAACAGGAATGGAAAGCTGCAGGCAGCAAGCTGATCTCATTTGATCTTCACTGGTAAATGCACCCTTAGATCAAAAGGCTGCGAGTGTGACTTGTTCCACTCAGAAACTTTTTCTTTTCTCTACTTGCTCAGACACTTATCAGACCTGCAAAATACAACAATACAGCGAGACACAGACACTCACACACTATCCAAAGGATCACATGGGTAGATGATGGATATTGTGAGACACACACTCTCATTTACTAACCAGCGTGGCACCAATTAGCAAATAAGCAGAAATGCATAACGCAGCAAGGCACAGCCGCCAGAGGCTCGGGCGGGCCACGGGACAGCCTGCAGGTGAGACTTTCCGCACGATCTGGGTCAGTCCCTCACAAAAAGCAAAGAAAGCGGCAGGAAAAGCCTCTTCCCACAAAATGAAGTTACAGGAGATATTCAGACATATAATAATGCTATATTACATTCCACTGTTTGAAACTTTCTCCACCTGCACATAGTACACTCACTTGGTCCTTCCATATAAATATGTCTGGCTTCTCACATATTCTGTCTGTAATCTGTCACTTCGAAATGGATTCAAGGTTTTTTTTTTATATATGATAATTGCTGCACATACATGTAAATAAATTCACATGGGAATAAAAGCCATGAATCTCTGCCCCTTTCTGCCAGCATCCAATCTCGGTGACACAGAGTAAATTGAAAGAATAATCATGATCCATGTTTTAATTATCAGCGCATTAATATCCAGCAGCATCGATACGTCCTCGCACCCCGCCCCCTCCCCTCCGCTGCTGGATCCCCCTGACTAGGACGATGACATCATTAATCTTGTGTTCAGCCTTCCCGCTGTTTGCTAGCCCTCCTTCTTTATCAAATTACCGTACTTAATAATGGCTATGACCACTGCACACAATAAAGTCTGCCCACAATGATGCATATCCAGTCTCACAATTATAACTCATATTAAATCTGAAAAGTATTGATTTTTGTTTTACGTTAAATTACCTGCAGGTGTTTTTTTATTGTCCTTGCTGAAAACATGCTCTTGCCTTTAACAGAGGGATAATGAAAATTAATTATGTCTGTATATATATTGGTCATTAACTAGTAACCTGTGCACTACATAATCTGGGTCTGGCTGATTTTCATAAATGTAAACTTTCCCTCTCCACATATCCGCACAGCAGCTGAAGCATATTCTCGTCGCAGTTGTTGTCTCACTGCCCCTGTTAGGGTGAGTGTTCGCTGCAATTCAAACCCATGAGTTTTCAGACAGGAACAGGCCTTCAGATGAATAACTGTGATGGTTCTCAGCATGTTAATGGGCTCCGGGCCAGTTTTAATCTGTGAACTTGTTCAGCTCCTCTGTTTAGCTACACTTCAACATAGTCTGCTGTG
Organism: Mormyrus lacerda; assembly: GCA_015163995.2. Lineage (NCBI taxonomy): Eukaryota > Metazoa > Chordata > Actinopteri > Osteoglossiformes > Mormyridae > Mormyrus > Mormyrus lacerda. The sequence continues at coordinate 14,629,087 of JAABNX020000002.1, read as the reverse complement.
CTTCAGGAGAATTAAACAAAAACTAAAACATTCAGCACGTAGACATAAGCAAATCCTCCTGCACCCTCTGAGGCATTTCTACAGCCACCATAAACTGTGATATGATCCATCTTTTTTATTTCAAAAACCTATCGGTGTGTGAGCTGAGGACCTCTTCTAAGGGATGGGAAGTACATTTCCTACAGCATACAGGGGAACCACAAATATTTTAAAGAGGGAAATTGGCATCGTCCCAACAGGATCTGAGCCAGCCCCCCTCTGCTGTGCGCCTGGTACCGGTCGCAGAGGTCCGGCACCCGCCAGAGGGCTACGGTATCTGCCGGAAATCTCTGGTGTCTGCTGGATAGCCCCAACCATGTTTTAAATGAATGGGATGGATGGAGGGATGGATGGACAGATGAGTGGATGGATGGAGATGGATGGATGGATGGATGGATGGATAAAGACCGATGGATGGAGGGATGGACAGATGGATGGATGAAGATGGATGGAGGGATGGATGGATGATAAAGACTGATGGATGGAGGGATGGACAGATGGATGGATGAAGATGGATGGAGAGATGGATGGATGGATATCCTATTTCAATAGTTAATTGTTCCCCTATTACAGTGACTGCAATGTACTTCATGTAGTTTTCATTATCTGAGAGTTTCAGTTTAAACAAGGTAAACACCCCCACGGCTTGGAGGGCTGCTTTCTCACAGAGACTCTGTAAAAGTCAGAGGCTCATGTGCTTGAATCCCTGGATCAGAGCATCGCTCAGACAGAATGATATCCAGCTGAATCCTTTTTTTTAACTGAATACGGTATAGTTTGTGACAGGGACCCGTCACCTGCTTTTTCAAAGCCACTCAGAAAAGAACATTTTCTTATTAATTTCTGCGTGTCAGATTTTCATGGCATTTCAGTGTTTCCTGTGATGTCAGGCCACAAAACTGATGAGATTACTATGGAAACAGAGAAAGCATCACTATTAAACTGGCCATAATGCACTTAGGACCAAAGTGACAATTATATGATAATGTAGCCTATTTTACTTTTCAGTTGTTTCATTGTATATTCCAGTGTAAACATTACAAGCCATTCAGGAATAAATTAACATGAAAATATTATAATTCCATGGACATCCCACTATGGATTATTAGCTGTAAGCTGCTCGTAATGCAGACTGTGTGTCACCGTGAGAAATATTGTACGTTTACATTACTAAAGCTACTTAAATAATAAGCAAATAAAGATAAAGACACAGAAGTGTTACCTGCCATCTCCCCACCCCCAGGTATCACAGCCAGGTGCTAAAAGGAGGCGCAGGCAGGTCTGCCGTCACATTGACTCGTGAAATCCCACGGAGGCGTCATATCAATCTTTAAGAAACGGATTTGTTCATATGGATGGGGATCCACCCCCATTTGGCATTGTAGGGGTGATCAATAGTGATCAATAGTGAGCTGAGTACGGGCGTGTAGCTCTGAAGGGCCACAAAAATATTACCCTGACTAAAAGCCTCCATTAATGGTATCCGCCATGGCAAACATCGGGGAGAGCAATGCGGTGACTAATGCAATTTCATGCTCTACTGCAGCCATCGCTGCAATTATACTGGAACCCACCTGAGAAAACAGAGAAAGAGAGGGTGAGAAAGAGAGAGATTGTATTGTTTAACTGTTACCGGCCGCACCATGTGAAAAACAGTTAGCGAGAACAAGCATGTGTCACTTCTGTTTCGAAGGTAATAATGGGAAGGAAAAAGAAAACTATTGGTCAATTTTATCTGTCCCCTTTGGTTTAAGGCGATGCTGCTCCAATGGCTCCGTTCATGCGCCAGATCGCGGGGCTTCGCGGGGCTTCGCGAGCGACGTGTGTGCTGGGCCACACCGAGAGCGAACAGCTATTCGGCTCTCCTGCTGCCAGCGCTCTCAGCCCTAAGTGTGTGAGGTATCTTCATCACAGTGGGTGTTTGCAAGGATCAAGGGCCACACAATCACCAAAAAAGGGCTTTTGTAGCGTTTTTATCCGGGAAGCACAAGAGTAACACACGATTTTGCTTGAAAAGCTCTTGATTCGAAACGCTGCTCCTTGAAGACTGGTCTCTTCATCATGGGCGAAGGAGAGACGTTTTAGCGGGAGGAGAGATGGCGATCACGCAAGCCGATCACACGCCAGGGCTTACAGGTCTGTCGCCAAGTAAAGAAAGAGATGAAAACAGAAGCACATGGAAAGAAAGCAGAAGGAATGACAGGAGAGGGATTCACGCAATCCCGAGAGGTGATCAGCTTCAGAGCATGATGTACAAAAAACAGCATGTGATCCAGACCTGTGTCCAGCTGTTTATTGTACAGAATATTATGTCCCAACCGGAAGTAACTTAGATACAAAATTTTAATTCGAAGGACTCAATGCATCCTGCATCCCTGACCAGGTTAAGTTAAAAAATGAATGGATGGATGGATGGATGGATGGATAGATGTAGGTCATGTAGTGCACAGGGTGATTCCCTGCAGTAAGTGTGATGTTGGCGGTCCCTGCCTGGCATTGGCTAGCTCCTGCCACGTGCCCAGGGAAGAGCCGCATTAAGCAGGTTTGGCACCATCTCTGTAGAGCCCCTTTCGTCTGGCTGACAGCTCTCACGTGATTCTGATACCCGCAGCCAACGCGTGCGTCTCCTACGCGTGTCCTCCTTCACTTTGAAAAAGCTGCACAAAGTAAATCATTTTAAAGGCCTCAGTCCCATTCAGCAGGTATAAATAAATCCTCACTGCTCAGATCAGGGTTCGCTAGGAGAACTTCAAAATGCCGCCTCGTCTTGCGTGACTCCCCTATCTGCTGGCAGAGATTACCTCTGTCCGCCGAGCACTGTGCTGTCCGTATCAAACTCTGCCGAAACAAACGAGAAGAAACATCGAGGGAAAAAAAAGGAAATGAAATCCAGAAAGCGACAGCGCTGTGTTCCTTAATAATAAGGAGTTGGGTGCGATAAGGTGACCCCAAACGTGGCAGCGGGACGCAAAGCCTGCTGGGTAAAGCTGGGCGGGTACGTGCCGAAGAGGTGCATTGTGGGATCTCAGATCAGGGCAGCTGGACAGGCTCCAGATGCAGACACTGTACATCACTACACACTGCTATCCAGTTTGTAATGAATCCATAAATATTTATGGGACATGTGTGCACAGACTGGACTGTGTCAACTGTAAAAGAGTACTGGATTATTTTTAAATATCTCCGTAGCTTAAAGACGAATTATAATAACAGTGAGGATAATCGGCTCTGATTACAGAAAGACAGAGCCAGAGGGGTAATCAGAGGGGAACCCGTCTACATCTCCCCCTGCAGGTAACAACGGTAATGCCATAAAGCGTGACACGGCGCCTCGGAAACTGGTGGGGAACAGCATAGGGGGCTCTAGGCTTTTCTCCCAGTAGTGAGAGAGCCCAACCACTCATCGATGCGGATAAATAAACTGCACAGCCTGCAGCCCCAGTAAAATGGCCGATGTGGCACCACCTGCCCAGCTCCCACTCCAGCATGCAGGCTGAGGGACGAGATGCCGTCCAGCACCGGTCTCCTCAGACAAGCAGAAGGCGAACTGCTTTGGGGTGGCGCTCCGGCCCTGCAGGCGGTGCTGATTTATTTGCTGCAGAGGCGAGAGTGTGGCCCCTGGGGAGCAGCGCCGAGGCCCCCGACGGCTGTCAGGGCCGCTTCCCATATGGTGCCGTATGCTGACGCGGGCCCCAGGTACACGAGCAGCACTGGGCCGGGCCACGGGCTGCCGCGTCTGTCACCGCTGATTTATGAGCACCGCTGCGTCCCCAACGCCATCTCGCTCTCTTCATTTACCCCCTCTTTCTTTCCTGATTTCTGGTGCCAGTCACTCTCTGTTCTGTGGGGACGGCACAGTGAAAGGGTGCAAAAACAAACATGGCTGCATTTAACAAGACAGCTGTTCCGTGCTTGTTTTCACAAAAGCAGCTATGAGCAGCTTCTGTCTCTCTTTAATTTATTGTCTTTCATGAGAAACCCTGTGCAAGTAACATGAGACTAAATACATATTAAGAAGTCTAGCATTTAATACTTCCTAAAGTTTAACCTCAAAACTGCATCATATATCTCAGTTTCATCTGGAAACATCTCTTACATTTCTGGGGCAAATGCTTTGCCGTTGAAGATATTTATTTAGCCGGCATTTTTGTCTATAGCAACATAGACAAAGAGCATCACAGACTAGAATTAGCTTCTAATGGATGCCCCAGTACAAGGGTGAGCAGAACTCGAGCCGGAGCTACACAGCAACATCTGAACGAGGCCAGAACCCAAGGCCAGAACCCAAAGCCAGAACCTGATCAGACTCCTTTTTGTAACAATGTGATTTCTGACTCCAGCTTGCGTGGGAACAGTGTCTAAATCCAGCAAAATTACAGGCCTATTTCTGAATCATTCCCAGCAGCCACCAATACAGTTTATAGAAGAGGGCCTGAGTAGCGTGTTGGGCTGACCGGGGGGAATCGCTTTAGATGTTTGAAGGGGGAGCCAATGGCGTCTCTATCTCTCCAGCAGCAAAAATTATTAGGCTTTGGGGTCCCAAACTGCTTTCGTCATTAGCATGTAACCCCTGACCGCAGAGCTGTTGGGGTCATGCGGGGGCATCTTCACATCAATCGCCAAAAGTGACAACAAGGATGAAGGAAACAAAGGCAGACAAGGCCTGTGTGTTTTCATGACCAGGGCACTGCTTATACAAGAATGTGAACAGTCACAGTGTGTCAATGAAGCTGTAATCTGCCCCAGCGTGTGAAGCAGCTCGACTGGCCTTTTGCATTGCAGTCAAATTCATGGTGACATTAGTACGGTCCTGAAGAGAATGCAACCGTTAAACCGCCATGTAGTGTCAAAAGGGACCATCTACTCCTAGAAGGTGTTAGAAGAGAGAAGGCATTAGGACAGGGGTGTCGAACTCCAGCCCTGGGGGGCCGGAGCCCTGTATAGCTTAGTTCTTTCCCTGTTCCAGCTCAAATCATTCAGCTCAACAGCTGTGTGGTAATTAGCACAAGGAGGTGAATCAGGTGTGTTAAATGAGGGGAAACCCAAAAATGTGCCGGCCTGGAGTTTGACACCCGTGCATTAGGAGAACATAGCAACCCAATGCGATGAAGGCTAGAATACACACTATGCAGAAAATGGCTCATTTTACACCAAACTTCCCTGTTCATATGTGAGATTTCCAGCAATAAAGCTGTCAAAGAAAGGCAGCGACAGATACTGATGGTGTTTTCAGCTCATTCGTTTCAAAAGTCTGCATCCGTGCAGTGTCAACAAGTCAGAGAAATAGAAGAAAGTATTGCAAACAGCAGAATAATAACCCTATCCATCCATCCTTCCCTCCCCCATAAGCACTTAATCGGAGCCGGGTCATGGAGAGTCTGGGTACCATTCCAGGAAGGACAAGGCGCACCCAAGAAATGATGCCAATCCATCACAATCTGCGCATGCAGTGATTCCAGTCTCAGGACCTCATTTTATCTAAGCGACATGCTTCATGACAGAGCAGGCAGATGTAGGAAGCCCATGTGAAGATATGGGAAGCACGCATACACACAAGCCTGGAAAGCCCAAGCCCTGGAGGTGTGAGGTCGCATTTCTTCAGATGTGCAGCCTGAGGCGCATTCCTCGGACCAGTTCCTGCATTGGGATATCGCATGAGGATGTCTCCTTGGCTTGGCTGCTGACCTGCTGTGGGAAATAAGAGAGCAAAGCTCGTTATGCTGGGTCTGCAGCCACAGAACCCGTGTAATGTTCTCATCACGCATCCGTGCTGACGGGCTCGGTGGGGCCCAGCCATCAGGAAGCGGGGCGGCGGGAATCACAAGTGGATTCCATCACCACAGCTCACCGTGAAGCTGTCTGCCGCACGCTTGCAGCCATGTATGGCGTGCTGGTCACACAGACGATCATTTCCACACTCCCGTGGAGCCACACCTTTGTGCTGAGGAGATCAGACACGGCGTTGGCCGTAGGGTGCTTAGCCTCGCCGCTGGGGTCGTCTCCTAAGTCTCTAGCCACTGGCTGCGACATGGATCAGTGACGCTCAGTAATAATGGGTCTCTGGTGTCTGTGCACATACCTTTCATTTCAATGCACACAGCGCTGGTAATTAAACAAGAATCAATCATCTTAACATGTCCTGACAAAAATGTCACCTTGCCCCCGTGCTAAATATCAAACATAATTTACTTATTCAAGGGCCCCGGCAAAGGGCTGGGCCCCCTGAATCTGCCAGGGTACCTACTGTACGCCCCTACTGCACCCCATCTTCAGACCGCCATTGTGACTGTGACCCGTCTGCCTCTTGGTTTGCCCCGTGCCGTATCATCCCACAGACACCCCGTGAAGGCCTGTCTCAGGACAGCGTGGGCCCCCTCCTCTGCAGGGTGGGAGGAGCTGTGGGGAGGAGGAGGTGCTGCACACCCCCCGCATGGCCTCCCGCCAGCAGACAGCTCTCTCCTGCCCTTTATATAGGGCAACATTGAAATGTGGACAAACAAAAGGCGTAAATAAAAGAAAGATACTTTAATACTCAATCACATGCTATTTTTCTCTTAAACGTGTTCCTTCTGCAGTCAGGGCCGTAGCCAGGATTTTTAAAATAGCGAGTTCAAACGTTTCAGCCCTTCCTAGCGCGTCCCATGATGGGTCGTGGATCGTATTGGGGTTGCAAAAAAAAAACTGAGGACTTGACTTCGGTATCCTCAGTGGTAGGTACAGGCATTCTTCTGCTCTTTATGTAAATTAATATGTGTCATATGAGGGCAGCACTGTTCTCTTATATTCCCACAGGACAGTGATATTATGGGGGTGTATTTCTGCCCCTCGTTCTGTGTGTGGGGAATGTTGCATGTTCTCACCTTTCTCTGGTTACTGGATCTGCAAGCCAAACAATATTAGGTCAACTGGAGTCACAAATCGCCCGTGCGCACTGCGAAGGACTGGCATACAGGGTGTCGCTTGCCTGTGATGGACTGGCATCCTGTCCAGGGTGTCCCCTGCCCTGCGCCCTGTGATGGACTGGCATTCCGACCAGGATGTCCCCTGCCCTGAGTCCTGTGACGGACTGGCATCCTGACCAGGGTGTCCCCTGCCCTGAGCCCTGTGATGGACTGGCATCCTGACCAGGTTGTAATACCTTGTACCCTGTGCTACCTGGACAGGATTCAGATTCACTACAATCCTCTACTTTATTCCCTGACTTTATTGTGGGTGATCTGTGCTGATGATTGTGCTGAATTTGTGTTTCACTAATTTTTGCACCTTAAAACCTTGATTCACTTTCAAAGCTTCAACACTCATTCCCTAACATCTTGTAAATCTGAATGAGGCTAACTCTGGATTTGCCAGTCAGACTGACCAATGGCACATGTCGGGCATTAATGCATCTGAGCAGTGGAGCATCTCAATCGTCAGATGTCTGAGGTGGAACGGCCAAAAGCCTTTTGGGGTGCCCTCGGTCCCCTAGCAGCCTATCTGTGTGAGCCATAATCGCTTGGCAGCTTCTCCCGACCTGGTTGACCACGCGGCTGAATACTCCCAAGCTGTCCCAGTGCTTGTAATGTGTTTCTGGATTCTGCTTCCTCTATCCTCGCTTTGGTTTACTGCCCTTATTACCAAAAGGATTATTCCTGACATGCATCAGAGGTAACTTTTTTGACAGTTGCTCTGACCAACCATGCTGTCAATTTTAGTTAAACTTGCCTCCTGTGCCCAAAGGTCCAATGGTTTAATCCTTTCGGAGGTCACATGTGCTCACTGCATCTTTTCCACTGAATGGGAAAAACTAAAGCAAAATATCAGCCATCTGACCAGCTTCAGAGCAGAGCACTTATCCTGGTGAAGGTTGGGGGGGCAGCCTACCTCCATCCATCCATCCATCCATCCTCAGACGCTCATCCCGATCATGGTGCTCAGTCTGAGCAGAGAAGCCACGTACCAAACATCCTTAAATTATTTTCATACTATATCTTCTCAGTAAGACAATCAGTCACCTAAGGAGATAAATACAAGCTTCTTCAAGCGCAAACTCCACTGCGCTTTGCTAAAATTTCTACACTAATAAGTCATTAATCACTTACCTCCTTACTCAGGTAAACAATTAAACAACTGAGAACAATGGAACTGATTACAAAGGCGCTTCTTTAGCAATAATGAAAGCAATTACTGAAGTTTCAGAGCTCACTACAGCCCAATGTAGCACTAAAGATAAGTCATGGCAGTGGTTATGGGACGGGGCTGCGGGGTCAGCGATGTCCGTGACAGTGGTTATGGGATGGGGGTGCGGGATCAGCGATGTCCGTGGACATGATGATGGGACGGGGGTGCAGGGTCAGCGATGTCCGTGACAGTGATTATGGGACGGGGGTGCGGGGTCAGCGATGTCCGTGACAGTGGTTATGGGACAGGGGTGCGGGGTCAGCGATGTCCGTGACAGTGGTTATGGGACGGGGGTGCGGGGTCAGCGATGTCCGTGACAGTGGT
>JAABNX020000002.1:14609150-14620464 GCA_015163995.2 Mormyrus lacerda | reverse complement strand
GGGGTGCGGGGTCAGCGATGTCCGTGACAGTGGTTATGGGACGGGGGTGCGGGGTCAGCGATGTCCGTGACAGTGGTTATGGGACGGGGGTGTGGGGTCAGCGATGTCCGTGACAGTGGTTATGGGACGGGGGTGCGGGGTAGAGGTCAGGACCTCAGCTGCTGACTCCGATGTTCCACATCACAACTTTTCACAAGCACTCGAGTAGCCATAACTGAAGCTGTCCCTTCTCCACATTTTGTTTTCACTGAAACCACTTTAGCTTTTTTTCAGCTCATTTTTGCTGTTTTCAGATCACTGCTTGTTTGCGATAGGCATCACATTAATCAATACCACCTACACGAGCGCCCCTGTCAGCCGTGGCAGGTGGATGAGATACATGCTGAGTTAGAGCTGATTAGTTTTTCTTCTAACGGCTGCCATATGCATGTTCAGAGCATCACCTTCCTGCAGAAGGACCAGCTGATGGGTCATTGCTGGTCATTTGCAGTCTTTTCCTCCAACACTGGTGAACCCAAGCAGCACGAACCATCATTCCAGTATCGGGATGAGTATTGATCCGGCACTGAGCAGCCCTCTGGGGCTCTGCTGTTCCCTGTCCTGGGGGCAAAGGGACCCCAGGTGAGGAGTGGAGGCTCAGAGACCCCTGGATGAAGGACAAATGTGAGAGCCGGGGCCCTGGAACCCCCAGAGTCATCATAAATCACAGGCAAGGACAATTCATAGCCGTGCATTGACTTTAGCTGCATACTACTGAGGTGCCGATGATTAGGGATCAATCAGAGATCCTGGGGCATGGGGCACCATGGCGTACACGGACACCATGGCGTACACGGGGCACTGTGGTGTACATGGGGCACTGTGGCGTACACGGGGCGACAGCACGGATGTCAGGGGCCATCTGCGCTGACAAACTCAGGTGGCAGGAGAGGGCGGCCAAGCTGTTAGCAGGCAGCAGGGCGCCATCGGCACCCAGAGGACACCGGCAAGCAAACGGTGACCTGACAGCTGCAAAAGGCGGAGCTCCATCAGCCTCAAAACAACAAGCAGCAAATGCACATTCATGAGTTTCACTATTTCATTACTTCTTTGACTGCATAAATGTAGATTTGCCTTGACTGTGAGGAATATTGTTTGTGGTATGCTTAGATTGGCTTCTGGTCCACTGTAAGGTGATTGAACATTGAAAATGGAAATTATCATTGGAATATCTTCACCCACCTCAGACAGGTATCACATGCGGTCGGGTGCTCTGTTTTAAAGATAACCTAATTACATAACGTGCTGGATCACCTTCGCTGGGGAAGTAAATGTGCATTGACCTTAAAATGAATTTGATTAAAGGTTGCAGGATAATGTAAAACAGAATATAAAGTTCATGAACAGCGTTTTAAATGCATTAAAGGTCATTAGCATTATATGCAGGATTATATTGAAAAACCAGCAATTGTGGTGTTTCTGGAAAATGTTTACTTTGAAGGATGAGCATGCTGGCGGGGGAGTGTCCATCAGGTGACCCACAGGGTCCCCCCAATTGTAAATGGCCTGAGACAACGAGGCCCTCCCTCCCAGGCTCACGTTTATGACCCAACTCCCCTTTTGCCCCCCCCCCCCGCACCTCCCCCATGCTCTCTCTCTTGCTTTACCATTATCCATTATTTTCTTAAACAGTGACCAGCTTTTCAACTGGCAGTGAGGAGTGTGATTAAAAATGGCTGTGGGCTAAATTAGCATTAAAATTGCGAAAGCTGTGTCCAGTCCAATTTGCACAAATTTGAGAAAATCAATTTGGTTTTCGTACAATCCGTCAGAATGTGACGATGGTGCAAGTAGACAGAGAGGGTAGTGATTATTCTGTCGTCCAAATTAAACCATCCTTCTAAGTACATCCAGAATAACAATGGAAAGGACAGCCAACGTAGCACCCCCTAACCCCCCCAAAGAAACTGTCAACCACAACACATTCATAAAATATTCATCTGAAACAGGCTACTATTTGTCTGCTTGACCAAGTGGAATTTCCCTTTTTCATCAAAACTTTTCAAATGCTGTGCTCTCAGAAACAAGCTGCAATGTGCCTTTAATATAGCTTGAATAACTGACTGTTCTCCAGATGAATGAACACGCACAGGGCCTGGCAGGACTAAACAGATTTTTTTCTGTCCTCTGACCATCCCCAAGCCACAAATCAGATGGGAAGCCATCAGGGACAAGGTTGTGCTGCTCTGGGATCAAACAGACGCGTCTCTGTGTCTCAGGTTTTAAACTAAACGCCAGATTTGCTTTTCTATGGATCCATGGATGAAACATGCTGCTATTCTCCTGAAGCAACAGTCGGCCTGTCAAACACGTACGGGTGTTTAGCGAGCAGCCTGGGGGAACCTGGAAGAGCAGAAGAACATCACCCAGTCTGTAGGGGGCGCCACGGGGATTCCCGAATCCCGGCTAGCTCAGTGATGTGCTTAAAAACGCAAGAAGACCGAACTGAAAAATCTGGGCTGTTGTACAAACATTACGCTTCATATAAGCCAAATCACATACACACATGATCTATAGAAGTGTGTTTAAATGGCCAAGAGCAGGAATAATGCTGAAATGCAAATAGATGGACAGATAACTGGAACACAATATTTTATGGACTTCTTTCACATAAAATTATTCTCCAACGACTGATTTTGTCAAGCTATTATATGTTCTGACAATACTAAATCAGATGAATTACTATCCCAAATACTATCCTAATAAACTGCCATTCAAAGAGTAAAATTCTAGGTCAGTTTCTTTACTATTTGAGCTTCAAATGTTATCACTTTAATAATGGCAAACCTAGAACCTTGCAAGTTTTATATGCTACACCGACTACGGTTTCAGAAGCGTCTATTTCTCAAAATTAGCAGATCAGAGTAAAACTGAACAGGATGCACATGCTCAGTCATCCAGCTGGTACAGAAAACATCGACTGAGCTGTAACAGGCATCAAATGAGGAGATAAATACTCTGTGAAGAAAATTCCACTAGGTATAGGGAAATGAGCTCATTGTGTCACACCATACTGTTTGTAAGGATGACATAACTAACTTGACGGTGTAATGAAGTCATATGTATGAGCTGCTGGCACAGATCAACTGCACTATTATGCAGAAGACGTGTGGTTAGACGGAACAGGTCAGATACGTGTATAAGGAAACTCCCTTACTGTCACACTCAAAAGTGTTTTTTATGTAACTACAGGTATCAAGGCTTTACGTTACTGATCCTGTAGCCACTGTTGCTTTGCATAAAATCTTTCTTCAGCTGGACAGCACACGGAAATTAATCATCTTTCTAATAATCAGTTTGGATCTGAACCGCATCAATACATAGCAAACGCGACACATATGTGTTTTAATGGTTTGCTTTTGCGGTGATGAATGAACACACACACGCGCTCTCTCTCTCTGTTGCATTTTCTACATATCTCTTTCTTATGAACACAGATAGTCATCTTCCATTAAATTCTGGCTCCTCTCACTACTTGAGAACCAAAGACAGATTTTCTTTTTGCTTGAGATGTGGATGTAACTGGCGGTGAAGCGAGTCACATCACTCCCCTGACACATGTGAATCAAAGGGCAAATGGCTGCTTTGACCCCGATCCTGAGGTTGTGCCCTGGAGACAGCATGAGTCATTCCAACCTTCTCCATACTGCCCCCTGCAGGCTGCTGGGATACACCATCTCACTACCCTAGCAATCATACAGCTCTGGAAAAAAATTAAAGACCGCAGCCAAATTTTTAGTTTCACCCATTTCTGAATTTATGGGTATGTTTCGGTGTAAAATAAACATTTTTTGCAAACTCCAGCCTGGCTCTTCCCTGCTTCTCATTGATGAAGGACTTCTTCCTTGCTTTATGGGTCTTTAAGGGCTTCTAGGAGTCCTAGCTCTCCTAACAGTGCACTTCACACCACTTAACGCTTCCCATTCTTTTTGAAGGTAGTTTGAGGTCATCTTCCGTTTAGGAGGCGCTGCCAGATAAGTCGGTCACCTGTTGCTTCTGCCGTCTACCTGGCTGGTTTTTGCTTGCTCGCAGAACCAGGATTATACCAGAATTTTAAAAATGCAGATTTTTTTGTTATAATTATGGAATGGACACTTCATTTTTTCCAGAGCTGTATGGCTTATAACTCTTTTCGTGAATTTTCGCCTTTAGGAAAGACGAAAATATTATGGCATTAAATTATAGATCTTCCTGTATTTCAAGAACCACGTTTGCACAGTGAATAAATGCAGCCAGATCAGTGATATCAGGCTCTTTTGCAGAAGAGAAACAGGAGCTAAATATTAGCAAACAGGTCTGTAGCATTAACGAGAGGCACGGTAAACATTATAGATGCTCCCCTTGCTTTGCCCCGGGTGGCTCTGTTTAATCTGCCCTCTCACTCTCCAGCCTCAGGTCTTGCATCTGCCAGGCACTTCTGTTTGCCCCGGGGCCTGTCGTGGGGGGGGGGTCAAGCACGCTGCCGCTGACACAACAGAGCAGCAATGAAAATGGGGGAAAGCAGCAGGAAAAAGGTCTAGGCCACTTTATATTTCACACGGCCTGAAGTGTGGCAGCACCAGCCGGCTGAATTCTGATTACATCTAACTTTCACATACTGTAATGCGATCTCAAACGGTAGCTTTAATCTGGAGGAGGGATTAAACAGTGGTTACAGCTGTTCGCTAGCCGGGGCTGCACAGTAATACCCTTCTAGGAGACGTGGGAGTTGTCCTTAACCTGGATTAAGGGCACCAAAATATAGGCAATAAATCTGTCCACTTAGGCCAGACAAAAAGATCCTCTGCAGATATCAGACACTTTGTGGGCAGAAAAGGCTTAGTCACTCACAGATTGAGGGCCGATAAATGCATGCAATAACTGACCAGGCTTTTGAGAACTGCACTGCTGTGCACACTGTGTCAGCCAGTCAAGGGAAAAGCTTTGATCGCTATTGCAGCTGAATTATTTATTTCTTAGCAAAGTTGGCATCTAGAATACCAGACTTGGCAGCTTCAATAAAGGCTGAATAGCAGTAGTTAACCTGCATAAGCAAAGGTGTTAGCAAAGCATCTCTTAACCGAGCAGCAACAATGTAAAAATGCCTCAAAAAGTACTTTCAGCCAGGAAAAATAAGGTCATCTCACATCCAACACTTGCTGTCAATTCAGCAAAATTTGGATTTATGGGGGAAACACTTTGAAACTGACACCCTTCAAGTTACAGGTGAGATAACGTACACGTTTGTAGGTCTTTGCAATGCCGGCTTACAGATAAGAAAGCTTTTTAATGACCAGAATATTTTACAGTTGGATTAGAGAAAATCTTTATTTTTTTCCACAGAACTTGAGATACATGCTTTGAATTTATTGATGATAAAAATGGGTGAAGAAAGTGCTCTGTATGGGCTAGCTTCAGTGAAACTGACTAAAACATCTTGGATTTTTAGGCCAGGGGATTTCTTTCAGAAAGTTTTCAGGTGATTCTAACAATGTACTTCTGAAGAGTATAATTGCCGTCATTTACTTTTCACTCACTCAGCTCTTTTGGGTTAATGGAAGTTTTTTAAAGTTTTAAAGCAAACACTGCATATATAGGAAAAGGTTTTGAGGCTACAACCCTGACTAGGATACTTGGTTAGGAGATGAATGGATACTCATCAACCAAACAAGCGAATCTGCTCAATGATCGTCCGAATCAGGGAAAAAAAATGCTATAAATGGACCCTCCTTCAACAGCATAGTGAACGGAGCCATGTGATGGGGGGGCTGGGTGACCCCTGGCCAGCTGATTGAGAAGTGGGCATCTCCTTTTCACGAGACGCACACTGGAGTATGAAACCAGTCCCACCCTTCCTAACCATTAACATTAGTGTCATGATACAAAGGAGCAATGCCTTTCTGTTGTCAGCGAATACAATAAACATTTATAGCTCATCATCACAATGAAAATGGATAGAGGTAACACTTATGCAAATGTAGGAGCTTAACAGCAACATGGATAATGGAACAGATTCATATCCTGTAGGAATGTGGCTAATCGGAATCACTGACCGCACAGAATGGTGTAATATATATGGGGGAGAAAGAGACACCACTGGCAAGCAGTGCTTCGCTTTTCTGTTCAACTTTAATGACGGCTGGATGAATTAAAATTCCATTTAATTACAATTATGAAAAACTGGAACTGATTCAGCAATGTCTAAAAGATATTACAGCTGCTGTCGTTTTCACACACGGGGCAGCAAAGTAGCAGGTCGGGAGGATCCATGCGCCGTGATTTTGCCAGCCGCAGCGAGGAACGTTCCACTTCAGGTGGCTCAAATCTGATGCCTGGTCTCTTTGTCCCCTCCGAGGGCCAGCGATCTGCGCAGTGACGTGCATGAGGCTTTCGGTCTCCACCGGAAACAGAGCCACCATGACAGGCCGTCACGAGGAGCTTGTCACGCGGCTGTCAGCTCCCTCCCTTCGCCAAGCACCTCAGTCACCTCCCACCTCTTCTCTACCTTCTCCCTGTGTCTCCCAGGCTGGAGCCCCATAAGCTCATGTTTTTACATTAGGAGTACGAAAGAGTGAACAAGCAGAGCCAAGGAAACGTGATGAGAGCAGGAAGAAGGCCATAGTGCTGGAGGAAACCAGGAGTATGGCCTTAAATTTAGGGTTTAACGGGGCAATCAGTTTTATTATCAAGCTTGCTTGCATCATGTGAAATAAATGGATGTGGCACATTAGTTATGTGTCAGTTTATTGCTTATTTTAACTTTAATTGAACGTCGGTCATTGCGGCGGTGAAGATGTGAGGTATCTGCAGCAGACTTGGTCGCCCCTTTTGTTTCAATCATCTGATCATCATAGCTGCTTTAGAAGCCAGGAGTTTGAGACAGCGGGTTAATAGCATGTACTGACACCTCTGTTACATTCCATCACTTTCACATTAAGCTGCATTACTCTTCAATTCAACAGTGACAGGAAGTCGGCTTTAGAAACCTAATGCTATCAAACACGGGAAGTTGTTCCTGCTAATTCAAGTGCCCACAAGAGTCACTTAAAACTTCTCAAAACATCAGCGAAGTGTCATCTACGCGGATATAAGACGAATTTCTTCACAGGAAATGAGGTCACTGTCAAAGCATTTATTAAGTCACATTTTTGGTTTATCCAGCTGTCAGCCCAGTTAACTATGGCAGAGATTATTGAAGAAATAAACTGTGTAGCTGTAGGCATAAATGATGAAACTGAATGATATTCCCCAAAGAGCAGAGAACTTGTCAGATGCACTGGAGAAGTTACATCACAAAATATATGTTTAAGAGGAACAGGACTCTAAAGCCACGACGCTTGTATTTTTGGATGCAAAGGAGGTCATTTGTGGTACAAGAGCTTCATCATCCTCGCCGCTTTGCTTCTAGAATCTGCTGCCTTTGGAGCTGCTTTTCTGCAACAAACATACTTTTTAATATAATAAAATTTGACTGAAGGTAATATGCTTAAACTCCATTTTTATCTGTACAGTGGGGGTGTAATATGTGAAATCGCACTTGGCCTGATGACTCCTGATTAGGGGTCTGCATCTCAGCCCCACTATGCCTGTACAGGTAACCCGCTCTCCCATGTGCTACTGCTTCTCTGGGCCGCCCTGCTGTCTGTCCCATGCCCCCCCCCCAAACACCAGTCCCCTTCCCAGCACCTCTGGCACAAACATTCCACCGAGTTGCTCTGAACACATGTGACAATGAAACTTGAAATGTGCTACAGCTATGTGGTGGATTTCGGTGTCTTTTGATTGATTATTTAATTTATCAAGTGGACTAAAGGTGAAATGAGATGGCAAATAAAATTTAAAAAAAAAATGAAAATGATATTGTAGCACCGGTGAGGGTCAGCATATCCCGGCTCACAGGCAATGTAAACAGTCCCTGTCTGTAACTATAAATAGCCCTTGTTGTATTCCGTGTTGTCGCACGTGTGTTTGCCTATGTCTAGTGTGCACCCTGTCTGATCCTCATGTGTCCCTAACTCTCCCACAGTGTGTGCACCTTACAGTTCGGCAATTTGGTGTCTGACAACCTACTGTTTCGGTGTGTATTTGGGGTTCTGTGCTCGCTGGGTGCCTGTTATAGTCCTGCCAAGTACTGCAATTAAAGAGCATGTTCTGTCCCAGCAAGCAAGTTTCACTACGCTCGCAATGCCACGGTCCGGCCAGTGCTACAATATTTTATTTAGCACCAAGATTCAGCGAACTGTTCAGCACTTACAGCACCGGATCATAAATGAAGGCCATCCATCCATCCATCCATCCATTATGAAAATTATATTAAATTCATAGTACTCCAGAGCTCATTTCAAGAATTACAAGATCCACAGCAGCTCACATCCTGTGCAGGACCCTGTGCATCCAATGGTGTTAGGGGACCAAACAGTAAAGCCGTGAGGACGCAGAGGGTTAATAAAGAAATGAGGTTCCATTACCCAAAATATATAAACAATCAATATCGTAATGCTTTAGACAATTAATTGGCCACTAAGACCACAGCAAACATAATGAAACCTAATATAAACTAATGTGCAAAAAAACTTCAGCAAACTCCAACAAACAAAACTCAAAACTGACTCTCCCCAAAACAAACATACGGAGATACAAATAATTACACATCCAGGCCATTCACACACAAGGGCGGGGGGGGGGGGGCAAATACTTAAAGACCCACAACAATGACCCACAAAATCTAAGTATGACAAAAAGTTCTCCCTGCATTTGGCAGCCACTTGGCCTTTCCCAATCGGTGTTCCTTGCCCCTCAGCTGTCAGCCACGCCCTTGTTTGCCACAGGACACAACCTCCCCAACCACCTGGTAACTCGACCAAAAGCAAAGTTAGTGACAACAAAAAAGTATACCTTCTTACTGCCTGCATGTGTGCACTCCAAGCCCGACAATATAAAGATAAATATTTTAAACTCTTAACAAAACCAAACTTGAACAATGATTTACCTAAATATGCAGTCTCTTCAGCTGCAAACACACATTTAACAGGGTTTACTGTCAAGCCAGCAGCATGGAGACGACCCAGGACAACACGTAGGTGCTCCAGATGTTCCTCCCAGCTAGCACTGTCAATGACAATATCATCCAGATACTGTATGTGGCAGCAAACCCAAAGTCATGACACAGTAGCTGGTCCATGAGCCTCTGAAACTTTGCCAGGGCCCCATGTAATCCAAATGGCAGAACCATGAACTGGTAGAGACCCCACAGTGTCCTGAAGGCAGTCAACTGTTTAGACCAATCAATGAGTAGAATCTGCCAGTAACCTTTACACAGGTCCAACATAGTTAAAAATTGGTCTTTTCCCAACCTCAAAAACAATTCATCAACATGTGGTCTTAGATAGGAATCAAATTGAGAGATTGTTGTTCAGGTAGCTGAAGTTCATACAAAACATTATGTTGCCATACTTTTTTGGTACTAGAACCACTGGGTTGTACCATTCACTCTTCAATGCGTCAATGATTCCCAGTGACAGCATCAGATCCACCTTGTACTTCATTGAGGCCAACAGGAGCTGAGGAACCCTGTAACACAGTCTTTCCAAAGCAGCACCTTCCTTAACCACAATGTCATGTTTGAGCAACAAATTTGTTTTTCCCAGATTTTCCAGAAACACTTCCATGTTACAAATTGCTCTCACCTGACACTGTTTGAGTTGAGAGATGACTGAGGTTCAGCTTACCTTAAACTGAGGTAAGTATTGCTCTACTTCCTCCTCCTCTAACACACCTCTAACCAGCATCACTTCTGCACTTTTCTCTGGTCACTGTACCCATTCTTTCAGAAGGTTTACATCAAGTACCTCACAGGAACATGACTGTCCTGGAATTGATACCTGATATGTTATAGGCCCCATCTTCTATATTACTTCAAATGGAGCTTATCATTATACAAATACCTTGTTGTTATCTCTGGGAAGGAGCACCAGCACCTTCTCTCCTGCTGCGAAGGATCTGTGCTAAGTCGACTGATCGTACCAGGACTTCTGCCGATGTAGGGCCTTTGCCATGTATGATTGAGCCAGCTTCGTCATTTTTTGCAGCCGCTCCCTTAGTCGGTGGGATTCTGGAGGTCTTCACAGTATTCCCTCCATCGACCCACAACGTCCCGAGCAGAGGTCAGCAGCGCTCCATTCCCACCATAAACAATGTTGATGCCACACTGCTTTCCCACCCTGAGACGCTAGATGATGGACCAGAATCTCCTCGAATCCATCCAAAAGTCGTTCTCCATAGCCTCGCCATACTCCTCCCATACCCGAGTTTTTGCCTCAGCGACCGCCGAAGCTGCGTTCCACTTAGCCCACCGGTACTCATCAATTGCCTCCGAAGTCCCACAGGCCAAAAAGGGAATTGCTGCCACGACAGGTACCAACTACCTTACGGCCACAGCTCTGGTCCCTTGCTTCCACAATGGAGGCGTGGAACATAGCCCATGTTCCCTTACCTCGCCCATGACATGGGTGAAGTTCTGCCTGAGATAGGAGTTGAAGCTCCTTCTGACAGGGGATTCCACCAGACGTTCCCAGCAGACTCGCATTATACACTTGGGTCTGACAGGTCTGACTAGCTTCCTCCCCCACCAGCGGAGTCAACCTGCCACCAGGTGGTGGTCGGTTGACAGCTCCGCCCCTCTCCTCATCCGAGTGTCCAATACATGCGGCTGCAAGTCCGACGACATGACCACAAAGTCGATCATCGATGTAGTGGAATAACAGGTTAAATTTGGTCGTGATCCACTACCTGGTCGTAGAAGGTGCAAAAGTCTTGAATAATGAGGATACTACACCAAGTTCTTATTATCTAGATTTATTCATATGATATTTTAACCCACAATATACTTTGAGTTAGTTTATTTATCGCGACAGGGCCGACATACAGACACCATCACACACGGCAAATATGGTTTTTCGCATTACACCTTCACTCCTGGGCCGCGTAATCTCAGCACCTTTAGTAACAACCATCACCTCCTACAGGTGGGAATACACTCAGACAACAGTAAAAATCACTCAGTTATTAGAATAATATATATATATATATAGGCCTATATATATATATAATATTATGAACAATAAATATAAATATAAACATTAGATAAATAAATATCAACCATATTCATAAATAATTCCAATATAAATACAAACTAAATTATGTTTAATAATTTATGTTTATTAAGTAAGCACTTCTTTACACAGCGTGTAGTCAGAGTATGGAATAGTCTTCCTGATAACGTAGTGCAAGCTGAATC
>JAABNX020000002.1:14567256-14609050 GCA_015163995.2 Mormyrus lacerda | reverse complement strand
ATTAGTTAAGTTCTCCCCAAGCGAGCTTGATGGGCCGAATGGCCTCCTCTCGTTTGTATAGTTCTTATGTTCTTATGAAAGAATGGCTCTTACAATTAACCTGCAGCCTAGGGTGTCCCGGTGCCAAGTGCACATATGGACACCCTTATGCTTGAGCATGGTGTTCATTAAGGACAATCTGTGATGAGCTCAGAAGTCCAATAACAAAACACCAATTGGGTTCAGAGCAGAGGGGTCGTTCCTCCCAATCACGCCCCTCCAGGCCTCACTGTCATTGCCCACGTGAGCACTGAAGTCCCCCAGCAGAACAAGAGAGTCCCCAGGAGGAGTGCTCTCCAACACCCCTTCCAAGGACTCCATAAAGGGTGGGTATTCTGAACTGCCACTTGGCGCATAAGCGCAAACAACAGTCAGGACCCGTCCCCCCTCCCAGAGGCGAAGGGAGGCTACCCTCTTGTCCACTCAAGTAAACCCCAATGTACAGGCGCCCAGCCAGAGGGCAATAAGTATGCCCACCCCCAAGTATGCGCTTCTCCCCGAGTGGAAGAGGGTCCAAGCCCCCTCAAGGTTCCAGAGCCCAAGCCGTGCGTTGAGGTGAGCCAGACTACATCAAGTCGGAACCTCACAACCTCGCGCCCTAGCCAGAGAGGTGACATTCCATGTCCCTAGAGCTAGCTTCTGCAGCCGAGGATCAGACCGCCAAGGTCCCCGCCTTCGGCCACTGCCCAACTCACACTGCACCCGTCCCCTATGGCTCCTCCTAAAGGTGGTGAGCCCATTGGAGGGGGGACCCACATGCCTCCTTTGGGCTGTGTCCGACCAGGCCCCAAGGGTATAGGCCTGGCCACCAGGCACATGCCGTCGAGCCCCACCCCCGCTGGTGACACGGTGACCCGCGTCCGGGCAAGGCAAAACGTGAATCTGTGTTTGTATTCATCATAAGGGGTCTGATGAGCCGCACATGGGGTGGATCGGCGAGTGGATCAATAGGTGGATCATGGGGGGGACTCGCATTTCTCTGTGTTATGCAGCACTCTGCTAAGCTGGCGCCACTCCCTACATCACATCTTTATATTTCCCATTTTTTGTCCCTCAAGTAATTTTCTACACTTGTTATTAGGAAATCATTATGTAATTATAAAATTATAACTGTACAATTATTTTTTTCCAGTCCAACTGATCATGTTTATGTACCAAAAGAATGTGTTTATCCATATATTAGGCATAAATACAGAAATATCTGCCACAAGGATGGCAACAAACAATGCACGAATCGTAAAAGTTAAAATATATGTTTTTTACTGTAAGACATAGTATATAAATGGAACAGTTTACGTTCCTGTATATAGTGCTCATTGTATAATTGTTTTTGATGGACTCACTTTACTTGCGTGCAACATTGTGTTTTATAGCTATATCAAATATCTTTTTTCATACAAAGACTGATCCAAAGACAAACAAGCCCTGGGAGAATGAGTCTTTGGGCCACAGCTTACCTGCTGACATCCCAGTGGCTAACGCAGTGCAGGGCGTGCCGTGCGAGGCGTGCTGTGCAGTGAATGCTGTCAGTGCACTGGGGAAACACTGAAAAAACAAGATGTCACTGAGGTCACTCACAGCGGCACCATGATGTGGGAGCTACAATGTGCCTCCGGCAGCTAATCATGCTGCAATAAGGTGACATCAACACGGTACGGCCAGCTGGGGGAACCTCTCTACGCTGTCTGTCGGAGTCCCTGAAGGAAACAATATGGGAGATTTATGACCAGGAGTCTTCCAGCCGTCTAGGGCCCAACGGTGCTGCAACAGCCCTGTCTCCTTTGGGGGCAGGCTGAGCACACTCACGAACACACACGCACACATTTACATTTACAGCATTTGGCAGATGCCCTTAGCCAGAGCGACTTACATCGGTGCTTTGAAGTCTCATCAGTGAATAAATTCTGATACTGATTCAACCCGGCTAAGAATGTTATCATTTGAAAAAAAACTCTGTTGGCAAGTACTATAGTTTCTTTCTTTAAAAATTAGAGTATAGTCCTGAAAGTGCTAGATGTTATGTAGCTATTAATGATAGTGGTGATGATGGGGAGAAGGTCCAGAGAGATTGTCTGAAGCCTTGTGGAAGGGATTCGATCCAGTGGGCAGGTGGTAGGATTGCATGACAAGGTGACTTGCAGAATATCTTTTTTTGCTAGACTGAAAAATTGAGCCAGTGAACGAGAAGGGAAATCCTTAATATGTAGTGCAGTGGCCAGGGTGGGAGAAGGACTGACAGATTTGATCAATCTTCTCATCAAAGAAGCTGGTGAAGTCAGTCAGGGAGGACAGAGCGGGAGGAGTTGGTGGGTTAAGTAAGGATGAAAAGATGTTATGGAGTTTGTGATGATCTTGTGCAGAGGTTTCCAGTTTTTCCTTGTAGAAGGCAGCCTAAGCAGGAGTCACATCAGACGAGAATTTGGAGAGGAGAGTAGAGTAAAAAGACAGACCTGTGTCAAGACACACACAGACACACATGGACACACACACACACATGGACACACATGGACACACATGCACACACATGCACATATGCACACACATAAACACACGCACACACAGACACACACATGCACACAGACACACATGAACACACACGCATACAGACAAACATGGACACACATGGACGTCCCAAAACAGAAGAGCGTCCCAAACAGAAGCTTCATGGCCAACGATTCAACTCAAGGAGGTGGGTTTCTCTAATTCTTATATAATTGCCAATCTTGGAGTAACAGCTGTAGGTTTAATAACGTGTGAAATCAGACAGCTGCAGATGTTTTATTCTGCATGCACGAATTATTCGCCCACAAAATTTGATTACACTGTCAGTGACAAACAGATTGTTTGTTGGAAAATGTATGTGTAGTAATATAAAAAGCTACCAGTTAGCTTTGCCCAGGTACCACACCAGGTATGCAATTAGCATAGTTATCTAGCTAGTAAAATCTATGAGGGTAAAGGGATCAATAGCTGTTTGCCAAAGGTAGTTTCACACAAGCCATTGTCTGATTTCTATATACAGATGAAAGACTTTAAATGGAAAATGTATTTAAAAGTTTCATCATAACATGATAGTAAAATTAAAGTAATTTAAGGAAAACAATCAAATTAAAAAAAAAAACAAAATTCAAAAAGAGATAGAAAGTGGATGCAGCACTTATTGGTTAATTATAAACTAAGAGTGATTTTCGTTAAATGTATTGTAATGCTGAAGGATTGTAAGCCTTGTCAGAAGCCTGTTATTATAGCTACGTAGTTAATGTGAGACTGCAGGAGGAAAAGAGAGAAGTAGAATTTATATGAGATATGTTATATTTTAAAGTACATGGTGTAGCTATTTCTATTAGGGATTTCATTATAAAGTCCTAAAATTATTCTGTCTCGGTGGAGATTATGAAGGGCACAGAAACAGGTTCTTGTCTTACACAGAACTACGCAAGTGCGGTATATCGTTCATGGAGGCCTCACTTCCGGCCAGCCATCCTCCTCGCCTGGGAGACCACCTGAGCAGGTGACAGCGATGCCTGGGGGAGCAGAGCACACGTGTCATTAGAACGGAGGAAGGCAGAGCAGCTTGAGCGCTATGCACCACTCTCCAAGTTCAGGTGCTGAGTCGTGGCTGAGCTAAGAGAGCTAATTACCAGTGCTTGGCTGGCCTTTCTGCTAGGAGAGAACGGCACCAACAGAACGGCCTCAAGTGCCACTTTCTAAAGCTTGCAATATATTTAATGGAGTCTGGAGATCCCCCCATTCATGCAGATATTTTTGTAACACCACACTTTATGTGATTCATCTTCCCCCCAACTGCGTATATGACCGAAACGTCCTTCAGTATTTTTGCATGGTACAGAGTGCAGCTCAAAACTACTGAACACTAACATTCTCAACAAGTCAAATTCATTTTCAGATACATTTATTCAGTCTCTTCAGTTATTTTTTAATGAATTATAACCAGTTATTAAAACTATCACTTACTTTCTACATGAATTATTAATTCAAGACACACTTCTCAGAAGATTATTGTTATTGCCCATTTTCATTGAAATTATAAACAAATGATCCTAAATTTAGTTTTGCAAGAGGGGGCTTGTGTCCCACCTTGCCCGCCCCACCCCAAATTCATCCCAATCGCTAGTAGCGCACTTCCTCTGGGTAAAAGACAACTTTCTTAAATAAAAATGCCTCTGTAATGAGATTTTTTTCTGATGGGCGTCAGAAGTCAGAATGACCTTGTTTAATATTTTATCCTCATTTAATTCCGCATCCATCCTCCTCATCAAAAAAGAGGGTTTTTTAATTAAATGTGTGGCAGCAAAAACCAGAATAGTTATCTAGCTATTTTTTCATTTTCACCGTAGAGTTCAGATTCCATTATCTTTGACTCAGTAGCTGTCAGTACATCAAGATTTCACCTTCTTTCTGGGTTGGACTTAATATGTTCTTTGGCAAGATTTATTTCAGCTAAGCTTTAACCCTTTTGGTCTCTTCAGGAAAAGAGCAGAGAGGAACACGCCCAAGTGTCTCTTGTCACGAAACACCAATATTTTCAGCCTGTTGTTCAATTTTACAAAGGAAATGTATATCCTCAGGCAAGTTTTGCCCTTTCTTGCTTGAATATTATTGGAATTCAGCCTTATACAACCTCAAATATTTTCTCAGGAAAATGTTAAATTTACCAATAACAGTATTCATGCTACTCTCTGTCCTTTGAAATGCGTGTGCTGTAGACCACGCTAATCGAATCACGGTAGAAAACAGCTTTTTCTGACTTTTCAGTATTGTGAAGAATAATGTACATTCTACTTGCTTGCCTGCACTGTAATCAACTATCAAATGCAGACGGTTGATGATATATTTATATGGTGATAATGTATAATTTAGTTAAAATGGGGAGATTATTAAAAAGACTCTGTAGAATTAGACATTGCCATTGTCACTTAGACACCTGAATAACTTCTGTTGCATGTAAATCGCATCAGTAAATAATTTATTCATGCTCACTAAGTTACAAGCCACCACCACCGGCCTAGATAACAGCTCAGGAAGGACACACACTAGATGTACAAAATCTGCATTTCCAACTTTTCTAGTCTATGACCAGCAGTTGTGTTTCTGCACACTTGAGGCATTCACTGCTAATGAAAAAGCGCAAACAATCACAGCATCAGCTTAGCCCATAATCTTTGGTAATATTATTCTAGTGGTAATTTAACTGCTGAGAATTAGCTCAGTATTTGTTTTATTACCCGCTCTTCCTCCACTGTTTGCAGCCCAGAGCACATTTCGTCAAGGTTGGGGTTATTAATATGTATGAGTTACTCCTGTCTCCCATACCTTGCTGTCAAACATATACGTATATTTCCCTGTGCTGTGTTTCACTCCAGCTGCTGCTATCCGGGCATTAGATGGTGCCTTTCCAAAATGATAATCTAATCGCTTCCTGTTGTTCTCTCTCTTCTAGCCATTTGCTTTTCTTCCTGCCCCCCCTAACCCATGGACTTAAAATCCCTATTTAGTCCTT
The DNA here is from genome assembly GCA_015163995.2 of Mormyrus lacerda. Classification (NCBI taxonomy): domain Eukaryota; kingdom Metazoa; phylum Chordata; class Actinopteri; order Osteoglossiformes; family Mormyridae; genus Mormyrus; species Mormyrus lacerda. Next base: position 14,603,490 of record JAABNX020000002.1, on the reverse strand, counting down.
TGGACCTGCCCTGCCCCTCACCATTCAGCAACGCCCTGGCTGTCCTGTGTATTTAGGGTTCCCAAGCTTTTAATGTCCGCACACCACTTTACATCATGCAAAAACTTGACAGAGCAGTAAAACGGCCATGGGGGTTAGGGGTTAAGGCCTGATCAATCAGCAATTTCACACATTTAACCATTTCCATTTTTTCAAATACAAACACGACAGGCAAATGTGAAGGGTCATACAAAATAAAAGGTATATTTTTTGAGGAAAAAGGAGCATTGTTCTGTGGGTATTGGCCACAGACAGGTCCCATGGATGGGCAGCCGCCATTGTAGAGGTCACCGTCTGGTTTTACACATCAGCCATCTTGTGGGAGTTACACTTCCCCCTGCTAAATCACCCTCTTCCCATCCTCAGAATCAATCTTTTTTCACTGTACTGTCGCCCTGAATTTCTTGGCAATGGCTCAATTAGAACATTGTAACTGATAAAGAAAGCAACCATCTGCATTCAAGCGGTCTTAATGCCGGACTTTATTCCCTAACCGGTACCAAACTGCCTGAAACCTGCTTAATAAAGCAGTTTTTTAACTTTAGTTTAAGGAAGATTTGAGTAGTCAAAATGACAGCACAATGTGCCCTTTGTCGCACAAGGTGGAGCATCCGTCCGTCTGCCTTCATCTTTTCATTAAAAGATGTTTATTTTGCTGCACTGTCAGTTTCAAATTGACACTCGTTGGGCTCCGGTGCCTGGGACAGCTCCTACATGGCAGCTTAAGGTACAGGCTGGACAGGCGCTGGTCACTGACCTACAGCAAGAATTGACATTTCGCTAATTACGTCTGTTTTAGTCATATGTCCCCATATAAATAACTCCCATTTTTCTGCTTCGTTTTACCTATTATATTTTCAAGCTTGAATACTTCAGACACTCTTGGGATTACACTCATGCTATTCTGTGTACAATGCATTCGCAGATTTCATAAAAGAAAACGAAATTATACTCAGAATGTAAAAGCAGTCTGAGCTGCAATGGGGAAAACATTCGGGGGCCAAGTTTATACCTACTGTAGTTTATACCTATTTCATCCATCATCCATCCATATATCCATCTTCCAAATTTGAATCCAGATCAGGATCACAGGGACCCTGCAGCCCATCACAGGCAACAAAAGAGCACAAGGCAGGGTTCACTAGAGGAGATTCCACATGACACGGGACGAGTCAAAGTCAACAGCTCCCGCGGGTCGAGTCAGAGTCACCAGCTCGCATGAGTGTCAAGGACGCAGGAAGGTGGACGACCCCCTGGCATCACATAAGACACATCAAGGGTTTATTATCAGAGTCAGAAACAACAGGAACACTACTAAACAAAAACAGACCACAAAGGGTCAAAACTATAAAAACAAAGACAAACTACAAAGGGTCAGGGCAACAAGGAGCAGGTTGGCAGGTAACATCCAAAATACACAACACCCTGGAATACATACTAGAGCTAGGCGACTGGCATGCAATGCAATGACCCACTGGGGAACTGAACTAAGACAGGAACTTAAATACAGAAACTAAAACAGATAATGACACAGCAGGAGTGAGACAATTAATCAGGAAGGGGGCAGGACACAAGGACTGACGCAAGAAAACAGGCAACAGGTGTAACCAATAATTAGATCAAGGAATTGGGGAATCAAACAGGGAAGCTGAGAAACTGACAGAAACAGGGAAACAACTAACACAGGGGAATAACAGACAGATAAAAACACAATCACGGGCACAAAGCAAAAACCAAATACAAATCAAAACACAGGAACTAGAAAACTTGTACAAATGAAACACAAAGGAACAATATATACAAAAACAGAGGAGGTGGGATTGGACACACAAGACTGAGGGGGTTGATGAGTAGCCACATGCTCAGCTCATTGAGCCATGCAGCCATCAGGGAAGGAGGGGAAACACTAAAGACTAACAACAGGGAGGACAGGATGGCCAGCGACACCTGCTGGCCAAATGGGGAGAAGACAAGAGACTGGGACAAACACCTGCTGACTGTGACTGTGAGTGAGTCAGAGCCACCAGCTCACATGGACAAATCAGAACCAGCAGCTCACAGGGCAAGTTGGACATAACAGTTCACCTAGGGGCGGCTCTGACTAGGGGTGGCTCTGACTTGCCTATGTTTTAGTTTGAGGGAGGTTGAATTGACTGAACAACCATGTCATTGGTGGGAGGCAGCTATGTTTTTCATTCTAAGCAGGTCTTCAAGGTATTCAGTAAAATAATGAAAATGCTGATTATGATCTGTGCTTGAGTCACAGCTGTCACAGGGCTGATCTGTGTTTGTACTGGAATTCAGGGCCCACTTGTCTCCTGTAAGCTCATTCACAAACAATCTTCAATGTTCCTGAGTTCAGACAGTGGGAGTCCATAATGGCGATAGAATACTATTAATCCAAAAGAGGGTTACAGAGAATGCGGGGAGACGACTTTGGAGTAATAATCTGCCAAGTCATCAGAGGACAATCCAGTAAGAAGGAAGGCTGCCCCACGGAATAGGTGATGCTTTATCAATGTCATAAAAGGTTAAAGTAATGAGGTATGAATTAGAGATTCAAATGGGAATAATCGATGCTTTAATTTTAGTTGAAATAATCCAACAGTGCCGGTTTTAATTTCATCATGCCCTACAGCTATGACCCAAAATTAATTGTCCTTTTACAATAGTGAGAAATACCCCTGGAGAGAAACTTGATAGTACAGAAAAAAATTAAGTAATTAAGAAAGATTATAACACACTTCTCTGCAATACGGTGAGAGCAGTAGCAGAGATTAATCTACCCCTATGCAACCCAAACAGGTTCAAGGCTGTGATTGTAGGCCAAGAAAACACTGATATTAACTAAAAAATTAAACGAAGAAGCAATTTTATGTCCCAAGGACAGCCAAATACAACATTGCTGTAATTGCTAATGACGCAGTGAGGTCTACCTGATGGTGCTTAGGGCACTATGGAGACATGATCATGTGACCCTGGTATCAGGCTGCCACACCCATAATGATTCAGCGATTAATATTGTAATAGAGATTTGTGCACACTGAGGTGAAGTAAGTGCAAGTACGTCTTGGTAGATACAGAGATACTAATGCCAGTACAGACTGAACCCTGCAGCTAATCTCAAATACTTAATGCATTACATCATGTATTACAGCAAATGCATGAAGGAAATGTGAATTTGCTTTAATTTTCATTCTAAGTGACCAATCTGCTCTTCAAGTTCAATACACTCTTATTCAGTCCACATAAATTACAAAATTACCCTAATCTCGAATTGTGCAAACTTCAGATCCTGAGCACTTCAATACAGTATATCACCTTAAATTTCTAAAGTAATGGCATCCAGAACAATCTAGTTCTTTTACTAAACATCTTAATATTCTCATGAATTATTAATACATTGTGCCCAAGCACGTTCTAAGCAAAAGTCATTTAGCTATGAACAGCAACTACAGAAACAAAATTTTAAAAATCTCCCAGATGAACATGGTGTCCTTCACCTTCAGTCCTCCTGACAGGGGTGACAGAAATGTGGTGTGGTCCTACCCACTGGTTCCCATGAGAGGCCTGAAAGTGGAGCTCACAGCTGTCCCTTTACTCCCTTGAGACGGAGCAGCCCCTGCCTTTTTGGAGTCCACTAGCGGTATGTGGATTTTTCGACTTATCTGTCATATTCCTTGTCTCACACTGTGCAGACTCGGCAGGAATCTCTGGACTGGCTTCTGATTGGTGGGAACTGCAGTGATCACTGGATTCATGAAGAAAAACACGTCCCCCAGGCTGCATGTTATCGGCGTGGGTTCTCCCAACAGTTACAGTATTTGGCTTTGACTGACGATTGTGAAATTTGAGTATTTTCCCACAGTTTCTCTCATATTTGTTTTCCACATGCTACATCGCAACGTAATCATATGTAAAGAATAACTAAAATAATTCCCTAGATTTCCTTTCCTTTGACGTTCCATCATCTCACTCTCACTAATTTCATCGCTACTTGACAGTAAGTAGGGAGGGATGACGACAGACAGTGAGAGGCATCCTCTCCTGCAGTGCTGACTGCAGCCACCCGAGCCTGTAGCGTCAGGGAAGGCCTTGAGGTGTTTACTTCTATAATGAGCTCTTTGCTGCACAATGATGCCTTGTTAGATAGACTTCCGTTGAGTCATACTGCTGCATCCGCCATTCCTGAGTTAAGAAAACCATACATAATTACAAAGAAAAACATAATTACATTTCCGTGTGCAACAAAACTGAATAGGATATTCATGCTTATACCTAGATCTGGCTTGTTGCCATCAGCACTCGTATCAGAAAACATCAGTTGATGAGTAAGAGCCAGATTCCCAATGTGGTCTGTTTCACTCATGTTCACAGCCAATTAGAGGAAAGGACCTGTTCTGATTTTAGACATAGTAAGACCAGTCTAGGTAAAGCAAATATAATTTGTTTATAAAGAAACTTTGCTCTAGCATCTTTAAATAAATCTGCTGCCAATAATATTGTCTTTGTTTTCTATTGGTTTGATGGTCTTGTTTTTAGTTCTGCAAGCTACTACAGTCAGCTGTCTGCCATTTTTATCTAAAGCTGGCTTGTGTCAGAGGCTACGAATGTGAGTGTTTGTTACAGATGAGGGGCATCAGCACTGCCAGTGCACTAATAGGGATGCTGCCCTTCCAGGCAGCCGAAATGTTGGATCTCCAGGGTGTTCTTAAAATGCAGAAATAACTACACAGCCCTGTCGACCAAGCCGAGGAAATGCGCACAATTTACGATGCACACTGCAGCGCTTCAAAATGCACGTCAGTTACTGTGCTGCACATATCAAGGAATAACAACACAAAAAATGACAATAAAGTTAGTCCAGATACAGACTGGGCCTCCTCTAAAAATCCTCACCAGGATCCCTCTTTAATTAACTGGAGGGTTTTTAATGCAGTTAAAATGTTCTGCTTGTCATGATTCAGTGAGTAAAGCCTAACAGTTTTCTCTTGACTGGATGAGTCACCAATGGTGAGCTCTGAGGAAGGTAACGTTACTGCAAAAGTTAAAGTATGACCCCTGCAGACTATTTCAGGATGTTTTCAAGACATATTCCCAAGGGTATAAATATGCTTAACCGCTTATTTTATGCATCTTAAAAAACAGAAGAGTTTTACCTACAAAAACAGATTTGTATTCCGTATGCAAATATTGAGTAAAAAGATAAAATTCTGTATTTCCTTAAGTGTACTTCAACTAGTATATATTGTGGCATCAGTGAGCCAAGTGCCATCTGGTCGATTTGTCCCAGCATGCCCCGCGTGCAAGTTGTAAATAGCCCTTGTATTGTTGTTACTATTGTTAATGGTTATATTCCTTATAGTTGCGCTCTCCCGTGTTCTCCCGTGTCTTGTGCGTGCCCTGTCCGATCCTCATGTGTCCGATCCTTCCGTAAATTTCCCACCATGTGTGTATCTTAGACTTCAGTGTCTGACAACCCTGTGTTTCTTATGTGTAACGGGTTGGGGGTGTTCGTTGGGTGCCTGATGTAGTCCTTTGCAGGACAGCTAATAAAAGAGCTATGACTCAGACTGCATTCTTGACGTGGCATTATGGCTGAAACCAACAGATACCACAATGGTGTCAGACGTGGGATCAGGACTATGATCCCACTCACTCTACTCCAAGAAACCCGGAGGAACCTTGAAGAGGAAATTGCAGAGCTGGAGCAAGAGATCGTCAGCAGAATGAGTGAAATATCGGACACATGTGCCTGAGGGAGCCAGTGGACCCAGAGCCCCCAAACAGGAGAGAAACCCAGTGATCTGCCACCAAAGGAAACCCTGCTCACTCCACCACCACCAGCCATCCACATGCCGAAGTACAGTGGGGACCAACCCTGGGAGCTATTTGCTGTACAGCTAGAGCTTGCCGCCAAGAACAATGCCTGGGATGACCAGACTGCAGCTGTCCACCTTGACCTGGCACTGGAAGGAGGGGCTCTCCAAGTCCTGTTGGACATTGCACCAGAAGCCCGTTTTTCTCTTGCAGAACTGATGACAGCCCTAAAGCAGCGGTTTGGGAGTGGCGGATGGGAGCTGAGGGCCCGTCAGCTTTTTAGCACCCGGCAGCAGCACAGAGGGGAGCAGGCCTTCCTCTCAGCCCTTCTTCCAGACCGCCTACAACAACAAGTGCAGCTGTTAGCACCAGCTAGCGTACAGCAGGTACTCGCTGAGGCAGAGAGGGTGGAGGCAATCTTTGGTGCGGCACCCTGCGAAGACGCTGCAGTACGTTCAGTGACTCGGCGGGATAGTGACCCTCCCCCCACTGATGCAAGGATCATCTGCTGGCGCTGTGGAAAGAGAGGGCACCGGGCTCGCTTCTGCCCTGAGCCCACTCCCAGGCTGTCGGGAAACGACCAAGGGGTGGCGCAGTAAGGGAAGTGTCATCCCAACCCTTCAAAACCCCTCAGGCTAGAGGCCCATTCCTGGACATCTATCCTGTTAGTCAGCTTGGAGATCTGCGGAGCCCCTTTCTGCCTTGCTCCATCAATGGGGTGTCCTGCTGTGGTCTAATAGACAGTGGCTCCACAGTCTTCATAGTGAGGACAGGACTCTTGCCTAGGATGGAGGGGCACTCCTTACTGAGCTGGAGGACCACCACTGCCTAGTTGCGCTCAGTGAACGGGAAGACCATCCCTATGCAGGGTTGTTGCAGGATACAACTCAGGATGGGGTGTGTGCTGGTCTCCCATGACTTCTGGCTTGCCCCAATCCAGGACGACTGCATCCTGGGGATGGATCTTCTCATCCGCCAGAGGGCGGTGCTCGACCTACAACAGATGACCCTGGCCCTGGGGGGGGACACCATTACCCTGGCCTCTGAGCCACTGCCACAGGCAGTGAGACCCCACCCACTGGAAGCTCGGTCAGCATGTCTACCCCACACAAGTCCTTGTCCACCAGCTCCGAACTCTGCAGCAGCTCTGCTCTGAGCCCCAGTGACCCAGGCAGCGACAGCAGAAGCCATTGAGTCCCTGTACCAGTGAAGTGCTGAAGGTCTCAACAAAGGAGAGAGGGCTCAGCTGCGATCACTGCTGGAAGAGTATGCAGACATCTTTGCTGTCCGTGATGAAGACTGCACCCACACCAACCTGGTGCAGCATGACATCAACACAGGTGGTGCCTCGCCCATCTGTCTCCGCCCCCGCTGACTACCTCTTATAAAAATTGCTGTTGCTGAAGAGAAGGTCCAGGAGATGCTGGCCTCTGGAGTGATCGAGCCATCCACCAGCCCTGGGCCGCCCCTGCTGTCCTAGCTAAGGAGAAGGATGGCACCTGGCGGTTCTGCATGGACTATTGCAGGCTCAACGCCATCACCAAGATGGAATGCCCCATATTGATGACACCCTTGATACCCTAGCCAGCTCATGGTGGTTCAGTTTATTGGATCTTTGTAGCGGATACTGCCAGGTTGAGCTGTCCCCGGAGGCCCGTGAGAAGACGGCCTTCACCCTGGGGCGAGGTCTGTGGCAGTTCCGGGTTCTTCCCTTTGGGCTCTGTAATACCCCTGCTACCTTTGAGCGGCTTATGGAACGAGTGCTTGAGGGGATCCCGGAAAGCTGCTGTGTTGTCTACCTGGATGACCTGCTCGTCCATGCACCCAACTTCAGTGATGCGGCAGTCAACTTACGGCAAGTGTTTGAGGCCATCCGCCGCGTTAATCTACGGCTCAATCCGGCTAAGTGCAGCCTCCTGCAGCAGTCTGTCAAGTTTCTGGGTCATGTCGTGAGCGAGAGAGGGGTAGCAACGGATCCAGACAAGGTAAGGGCAGTGGAGGCTTAGCCAATCCCGTGCTCTTTTGAGGAGCTGCGGAGCTTCCTGGGCCTGGCCTCCGCCCCAATCCTGGCATATCCTGACCCTACCCAGCCATTCATCATAGACATGGATGCCAGCAGCAGTAGCATCGGAGCAGTCCTGTCCCAGACCTGCTCAGACAGGGAGAGAGCCATTGCCTACTTCAGCTGTTGACTTGGCAAGGCAGAATAAAACTACTGTGTCACACGTTGGGAGTTGCTGGCAGTGGTGACTGGTTTGTCCCAGTTCAAGCCATACAACTATGGCAACCAGTTCCTCCTCAGAACCGACCATGCCACACTCACCTGGCTCATGAGCTTTAAGGAGCCTGAGGGCCAGGTGGCAAGATGGCTGGGGAAACTCCAGGAGTTTCAATTCCAGGTCCAGCATCGGGAGGGCCGGCTGCACGGTAATAATAATAATAATAATAATGGAACTTTATTGATCCCCATGAGGAAATTATTTTTACGCCTCCCTCAATTTGCTCTTTTTTGTAGAGCAAGCTGTCCGCGAAGGGCAGCCACCTGTTGAGGCGCCCAGGGAGCTGGGGGTTAAGGGCCTTGCTCAAGGACCCGCAGACATGCTGAGGCTGGGTTTGAACCTGCGACCTTGTGATTATGGCACACAGGCATAACGCAGATGCTCTGTCACAGCGTCCCTGCGGTGGTGGCTGTGGGCACTGCAGGCGACTGGAGGCGAGGTAGCTGATAGGGTTCAGACCAGGGGACCCTTCGGGAGCAACAGAGACCTCTGGACCTGAGACAGTGATAACCCAGATACCAGACCGACTGGCTTACACTAAAATAGACACAGTGGTAGCAGAATGGGGTGAAACGCTGGAGGAAGTGAGGGGTGTGGTGCTGGACCAGACCATCACACCCCAGCAGCCCAAGGGGCACCCAGCCTTTAGCCGGGAGGAACTGAAGGAGGCACAGGCTGGGGACCCAGTCCTGGCTCATTTGCTGGGCTGGCTCCAGCGAGGTGAAAAACCAGAGTGGTCAGAGTTGAGGTCCCTCGGCCCCACCACAAGGGCATACTGCTCCCAGTGGGACAGCCCGGCCCTCCGAGATGAACTATTGTATTGATGCTGGCAGGGCCCTGTGCCGGAGCAGGTCGTGTGGCAGCTGCTAGTTCCTGAGCCACTCAAGGAAGCGGTGCTGTGGAGTGTGCATGGGCTCCCTGGGGTGGGGCACTTCGGCATCACTAAGACACTGTGCAGACTACGGCAACGGTTTTACTGGCCAGGCTGCTGTTTGGATGTGGAGCTGCACGTCCACTATTGTGACACGTGCACAGCACGCAAGGGCCCCCACGACCACTCCTGGGCCCCTCTCCAGTCCATGCAGTCTGGCAGCCCCATGGAGCGCATCGGTGTCAACATCCTTAGCCCCTATTCCACCACTGACTCCAGCAACCGGTACGTACTCGTACCAATGGATTATTTTACCAAGTGGCCAGAGGCGTACGCAGTGCCAGAGCAGAGTGCCATCAGACCCGCCACCAAGCTAGTGGATGAGTTCTTTTCCAGATTTGGGGCCCTGGAAGAGCTCCACAGCGACCAAGGACGCAACTTTGAGTCCGACATCATGGCGGAAGTCTGCCGTCTGCTGGGTGTACATAAGACCCACATCACCCCGCTACACCCTCAAAAGAGAGCATACAACACCCACTGTCGGGGGGCCCCACTGCGTGTTGGGATGTCAGTGTGGCTGTACAATCCTTGGCGGAAGAAGCGCTACTCTCCAAAGCTGTCCAACTGCTGGCAGGGACCCTGTGTGGTGTTGGGTTGGCTGTCAGAGGTGATGTATCGGGTCCAGACTGGCCCTGGGTCTTAGTCGGTCATTGTGCACTGGGACAGACTGGCCCCATACCACCCCAAGGTTGACCTGTTCCCAGAGGCCGCTGGCAGTATTGCTTCTGCAGCCCCTGACAGTGACCCTGTGCCTGGCCCATCGTCCCCCAGCAGCACTGGCCCACGGCGGTCAAGGAGGTCTTTGTGGCGGCGGCCATCACACCTACAGGTCGTTGTGCTGGACTAAGGTGGGACTGTCTCTAGTGGTTGCTGGGATGGCTGACCCTTATGGGGGGCGTTGTGTGGTGTCAGTGAGCCACGTGCCGTCTGGTCGATTTGCACATGTCCCAGCATGACCCGCGTGCAAATTGTAAATATCCCTTGTATTGTTGTTGCTGTTGTTAATGGTTATATTCCTTATTGTTGCGAGTGTGTTTTCTCGTGTCTTGTGTGTGCCCTGTTTGATCCTCATGTATAATTAGCTTCTGTAAATTTCCCATCATGTGTGTATCTTAGAGTTCAGCATCTGACAACCCTGTGTTTCTTATGTGTAACGGGTTGGGGGTGGTCGTTAGGTGACTGATGTAGTCCTTTGCAGGACTGCTAATAAAAGAGCTCTGAATGAGACTGCATTCTCGACGTGGCATTATGGTTGAAACCAATAGATACCACAATGGTTTCAGAAGTGGGATCAGGACTATGATCCCACTCACTCTACTCCAAGAAACCCGGAGGATCCTTGAAGAGGAAATTGCAGAGCTGGAGCAAGAGATCGTCAGCAAGAGATCGTATAAATACAGATTTTATTAATATAATTGTCATGCTGCGTGCGGCAGGTGAGTGGGAAAGCAGGCGAGTGGAGTCAAGGAGTCCCAAAAACGAAGCTTTAATAAGAACAGGTGGGTGAAGGGTCAAGCACTACACAGGACAACATTAATGACAGGTCTACTCGACTGGGGAAAGACGCGGACTGATATACATGAGACCAACAGCATTAACAAGACACAGGTGATTACAATCGGGTAGGAACACGAGGTAACGAGGTGAGCATGGCACACAGGACGATCGGACGGAGCTGGGCGTGACACTAATGTTCAGTGTGTGATAATGTGCCATGAACTGGCATCCATTTAGGGTGTCCCCCTGTTCTATGCTGACTGGGATTGGCTACATACCCCATGTGATTCCATACCAGGCGGAGTCAGATAATGGATGAATCACCATATATTACATAACAAGTGATCAGCAATCAAAATTGGAACCAAAAAATAACAGAAAACCATGGCAAGAAATGTCATGCAATTTTTATAAAAATTATTGAATGCCATTTAAAATGACACCCCTACAAAAATGTCTTTTTAACATCTTGAAAATAAAGAGGAGTGGAACAATCAGTGGAATTAATGTTAAATGATATTTTATAACAAAAACCCATAATATTAAAATATGATGAATGGCAAAGTAAACTGCTACAATGATGGCCTTGCAGAACAGACACGGTGTCTCCTGGTGCAAGGTGACTGTGCCCCTCACTCGCATTTCCCCATTCTGCTCAGCTCCTCTGATTTCTGCAGTAATGAAATTCTACCATCAGCCATGTAATGGATCACTTTGTATCTCTGCCTGATTCCGTAATCAGCAGCCCCCACCTCAAGTTCACTGTGCTCACCAAATGTGACCATTATTCTTTCTTAAGGCACCCGGACCAGCTGTAATGCAGGATTGATTGCACTGACCAATTAAATTCATCCCTAGCATGTGAGAAGAATGAACATGAATGGGATCTTGATAAGTGAGATACATGTCGACCTCAAACACCCCCCCCCAAAATTATCCAGAATATGTGTATATAAGCAGAAAAATCAAGAAACAAAATAGAGTCATCGTTTATATCTCCAGAAGCTTTCAGTGAAAAAAATAAGTAGTGATAGTATGAGTATGGTTTGGTTTTTGTCCAGAGCGAATATACAGATGAAAGGTATGTTCAGACAAAAAATACTAACATATTGCTGAGAAGAACAAAAAAAAAATTCCAGTCCTGAAACAAAAAAATAATCAAGTGGATCTCTCAGACGGTCCATCATGCATGCTGTTCAGCCTCACGCAAAGGAGATTAAGGGGGGATATGATCTAGGTATATAAGATTGTAACAGGTCTGGATGCTGTTCAGCCAAATGGCTACTTTAAAATTAGTTTAAATACTAGAACCCGGAAATTAGCAGGAGAATATTTTAAACTGAATTTGAGATAATACTTCTTTACATAGCATGTAGTTAGAGTATGGAATATTCTTCCTGCTAATGTAGTGCAAGGTAAAACCCCAGGTTCCTTTAAATCAGAGCTAGACAAGATTTAACAACTCTGAGCTATTAGTTAAGTTCTCCAAACGAGCTTGATGGGCCAAATGGCCCCCTCTCGTTTGTAAATTTCTTATGTTCTTATGTTGTACCTAATTCCATACGCAATCATTGATTGGCCGACCAGGTCATCACTAAACAATCACATGAGAGATTAAAGTCCATCTTTATTTATGTCTCAATTTCCAGAATTTTTAAAAATGTTTTGACTTATAGTCCAAACAAAGTCCAAATAAACAGTTCCATGTTTTACTCCTAAAGAATATGACATGAAAGATTAAGCATGTATACATAGAGCTCTAAATTACTGACCGGATGTATTATAGAAGGTATTGCCTGGGTGACGATAAGGTTACAGGGTTGGAAGTTGCCTTTAGGGTTTGAGCTATAGCTAGGGTTGCAATTAGGGTCAACGTTAAAGTTACGGTTAGGCTTGGTACAGTATTAGGGGTAAAGCTAAGGTTAGGTTTATCATTAGTGTTACAGCTAGGATTATCATCTCTGGTCCATAGATAAGATTGGAATTCATTTTTGAAATTTATACAAAAGTTAGACTTTCATGTTTGTTTGGGCTCTTTAGAGCGATGTTAGGGTAGCAGGCTAATTACCATTTCTTTATTGTAAATTGTAAAATCACTGGTAACACCATTTTAACTTTCATAAAACAGTATCATTAGTGTTGAAACCATGTATCCTTTCTGATTTAAATAACAAATATCATTATAGTTTGATGTAATTGAAACATTAAAAAAACAGTAGTAGTAACTGGTCCTGTGAGAAACTGTCAAAAGGAACTTGGAGAGTAAGAGAGCAATAATTACATAGCATTAAATTTCGATCATGCAGATATTATGTGTCTAATTTCCTCAAGATGAACCACAGCTGAAATTTATATATCTGCATAATAATGGAGTGTATAAAATGTCCATTAATATTCAACATATCTATTCAACACATTTAATTACAAACACGCAGCATAAATCAGAAGTATCACCACACAAGTGTTAGACCAAACAGTAAGGGTGATGTACAAAGTTGTGTTTAGACAGATAACTGTCATGAAGCTGGCACCAAAGAGAGCCTGCTGGACGTGCTCTCAGTCGTCACAGGACCACCAAAAGCCAGAGAGCCTGCTGGACGTGCTCTCAGTCGTCACAGGAGCACCAAAAGCCAGAGAGCCTGCTGGACATGCTCTCAGTCGTCACAGGAGCACCAAAAGCCAGAGAGCCTGCTGGACGTGCTCTCAGTCGTCACAGGACTCACGGGCCGCTCTCTCACTAATCCTGCATTTAATGACAGCTGCAGCATTTATAGCCTCAAAAAGTCACCGAATGGAAAGTCTGAATTATGTGAAAAAGTAATAAACAAAAAGCTTTGACTTATTCCAACTTATTTGATCTTCATTTCAACAGCTTTGGTAGATAGATACAGTGCTTCTGGCTGGTATCAGCCCTGCCAGAAGGTGAGCTGAGACAGAAAATGTCACCATTTACATCTTGTAGTCCAATGTGTAATTTAAACAAACATAAATGCAAATAAAACATAAATTAAATTAAATGAAAAGTAAGTACATCGCTTCATTTATCGCTACCTCGCATACCTAAAATTAGCATCAGATGCATCAGCTGAGGTGCAAATGATTAGAAGAGGACCTTGGGGAAGCAGCCTTATTTAAAGCTCAGACATTTGTGTAGTTTAGTTTTATCTCTGTTGTTGATGTGTGTGGTTTCACCATCCCTGGACCAAAAGACCTCTCTGGGGCTATCAAATAGAAGGGTTTAGCTGTCTGTGAGTCTGGGAAGGAATTTAAAAAGATCTCAAAACAACAGGAAATCAATCATTACACTGTCTGGAAAACTATCTACAAGTAGAGAAGATTTCAAATACCTGCCAAATTCTCCAGGCCAGACTGCCCCAGCAAGTTTAGCCTGAGACCAGAATGCGAGATGCTGGAAAAAGTAAAAATAAAATTTCATCACAGGACCTACAGGCAGTTTCTGCCACTGCTGATGCCAAAGTACATGAGTCTACCATCAGGAAGAGACTATACAAATCAGAGCTCTATGGAAAGTGTGCCAGGAGGAAAAAATATCAAGGCAATACTGAACTTTGCATATGAACACCTCGACAAAGACCAGGGGTCTAATTCACCAACCATGAGTATGAATGGTTTTGTGTATAAATCATATGTAGACTTTTACGCATGGTATTTATCTACTTCATCCAGTACAGTATGTAGAAATGTGTGCATATCAACCTCCTGGCCATGCATATGTACTAACTGCTTGTGAGAGAGTATTACTGTAGCAAACCAACCCGCACTTAGGATACGTACAGCCTCTCACTAAATTAACCGCCTTGATGGATTGACAAATAAAGTGATACAGTAATGTCAAGGAGGTCATGCAAATGTAAATAGAGACATTACTGTCACTAAATGTATACTTTACAAGACAACTAATTAATTTCTGGCAATATTCACTTGTTGCAGCCAGTTAAATGCAAACAAAAAAGTATCTTACTTATCTTAGAAACTTACCTTTTACCTTTTTTTATTAATCACTCTTGCACATTTCTGATTGGCTGGCCTCCTCCATGGGTGATGGAGCTGCACTGTCAGTGTCACCATCTAGAATGATTCCTATTAGGGACGTTTTGCCTATGATGGCAGCCATGTTACCAAGCAGACGTGACGCTGACGTGGTGCTTGAGCCGCCCCGTGGAATGGACGTTTTGCCTATGATGGCAGCCATGTTACCATGCAGACGTGACGCTGACGTGGTCTTTCTCATTGAGAAATCTTCACCTCATTCTTGGTGAAGATTAGTTTTTCCCACTCTTCTCTTTTTCTGCTTTATCTCTTAATAGCAAAATAGTCACAAAATAACAATACAAACATATAGTACAAAATATATAAAACAATAAGGACATAGGGCAGGGATGGGCAGTCGTATCCAGATTATGCAGGTTTTCGACTGTGACTCCCTAATTAGGTTACTAATTAAAGGACTGATTAGCCGAAGGAGTCCTCACACCTGGGTCCGAGTGGCTGACCTAAAGGTTATCCTTAAATCTTACATATACACTGGCCCTTTGTGGTAAGACTGGCCACCCTGATATAGGAACACGTCTCTCTAAACAGTTTCCAATTCTCTAACGTGTTCTCCTATTGCACAGTTCAATGAGGGTTATACACCCATATATGGTTCTTTGAGGGTGTTTCTTTATTAAAATTAGTCGTGCCATGCACACGTAGTCACATTTAGCATGTGCAAGATTTATCAGCATTCATTTTGTACGGCTTTTAGTATGCACGAGCGATAAATACAAATTTGTCTGTGCATACTGGCAATTTGCATGCATACATTTAGCACTTGCTCAATGCACACGTTGATAAATGAGATGCCGGGACTTCTAGAACAATCTGCTGTGGACTCCTCAAACACTGCCCAGCTGAAAGAATTCTGCATGGAAGAGCAGGAAAATCTCTCTCAGGCAATTTCAGAGACATTTATACGCAGCTTTTTCTGCAAAAGGAGGCTCTTGTCGTGCACATATTGAACGCAAGGCAAACAATGACAACGTGTGAAACTTTATCACTGCTTTAAATTATCAATAAGAAATATCACAGTGATATATATCTGATATCTGGTTTATATATTCTGTTTCTGTCATGGACTCGGGTGGGTTTGGAGCAGGACATGTCATGGTGCAGGCAGAAAAGGTGGACGACCCACTTGTGGCTCAAAACACCAAGCAGGGTTTTATTAAAATTATACTGAACTAAAAACACAAGAAAGGACTAACAAAATAAAAAAGGACCACGAGGGGTCAAAAACTAAAGGGGATGACAAAGACTAAATAACAAAAATCTGAACACAGAGAATCTCAAACTATCTAATATCTCAAACTATCTAATATCTCAAATTATCTAACATCACAAACAACAATGAAACACCAGGGACTGGTGAGCAGGGACTAAAATACTGAGGGGTAACGAGACTAACACAGGACAGGTGAGGCTAATTAACAAAGATCAGGAAAACGGGGACAGGTGAAACTAATAAACTCAAAGGAACTAAAACAGGGAAACTAATAACTAACCAAGGAAACAGGGAAACAGAAACTAACACTGGGGAATTACAGACAGGTAAAAAACACAAACAGGGACACAAGGAGCAAAACCAAATACAAAATCAGACACAAGAGCTAGAAAAACTCAAAGGAAACACTAGAGAGCAAAATACAAAAACAGAGGAGGTGGGATTCAAACACAGGACAAGAACCACAGCCAACCACATGCTCAACACACTGAGCCATGTGGCCAAACATATAACAGGGGAGAACAAAGGGACACAGGGAAGGGACACGGAGTGGGACCACAGGGACTGACCCTGACAGTTTCTCCAGGATTAAAAAAAATATTCCTATGCAATAAGAATCAAATTTCAGAATGCAGGTGCTTTGCCTGCATTTCTCACATTTTTACTGGAACATTCTAGAAAAAGGATCATATACATCTGCAGATTCCATCTCTGCAGGGTGCTGGGGGAGACTCCTTTGCATTCCTAATACCTGAGCATCTTGTGCTCAGACTAAAAGATCTTCCCCTGACATTCTATAGTCAAATAATTCAGTCTAAAGTATTTACAGGTATATTCCATACTCTTATACTACTTATTATTTCAGTAGCAATTCTAGGAGAAAAAAATAAAAACACGAAGGTGCTCAGATATCTAGGGGATCTTGCGCATAAAGAGGACACCTTTGAGCAGTAACTTTTCCCTGTGACGTGTTCTTTTCGTTCGTGTTTTATGGCTTTGAAGAGCAGAGGGTCTGTCTGTCATCCTTCTGAGAGAAGCAAAGCAGAGGCTCAGCCTGGCTTCTCCCCTCCTGGCTTGTTAGAGGCAGTAAGCAGCAGTAAGAGCAAGAAAGGTCAGAAAAATACTCATTTGAAACAGAAATTAACATTCAGGGAGAGCAGTACAGGTGAAGCTGATGTACCCTGATGGTCCCTAAGGAGACATAATGTAGTATCATTGTACAGAGACCTTTTACAGTCCTTTAATCTTCATTTTGTAATCCCACAATTAACTTGAAGGATGTTCCATAGTCACATCACTGTAATGAATTATGACAATCAGACTGAATAAGCTCTTCATGCAAAAATAATATTTTTGAGCCTTTTTACATGAACTGCTTTCCATTAGATTATTGCAAAAGATTTTTCAGTATAGAGTAATTTTCATTTATGTGTAAAGTGACATATCAGTGCCAGGAATTGACTGCTGCTAGGTTCTCCTTTCAGTGCATTTTTTTCTGTTCTTTAACCAACAAAACAAAATCTCAAAATGCCAAGTATTATTGAGAGTAAAATATAAAACTTTTGTCTTGTCCCATTCAGTCAAGACCACTGAGACACTTCACACTGTGGTGACGTATTTTGTTGTATGAAGTGCACAATTGTATGTAAAAAGTCAGAGTGCATGGGGATTTCTTGAAAACAATGCAACACACTTTATATCAGTAGACATAAACAAGAGACATGCTACAATGGTGCTGTCATGTTGGAAGCATTTGGGGTTGTCCTGGGGGAAATTCTATGAAGAAGGATTAAGGGAAAGTCTAACTTATTTCGACAAGTCCGGCTCATTTAAGTGGGAGTTCCGTGCCATCAACATGTCAAATGAATCCCCGCTGAGCTACTACTGTACCATGGTAACTCGCGAGTGAACAAGTCTGCTCCGGACTAGGTTGACTGTCTTGCTTAGGTAAGCGTTGTTTTAAAGAACGTCCGATGTGTGGGAACAGATTCCCAAAAGATCATTCTGTCGGACGAAATTCTGTGCTCTCACTACTCATGTCATGTAATAAATATGATAAAGCCTATAAAACTCATATCTCAGCATTATAGAAAAATAATTTAAACAAATGCATATCCATATTATAAAGGTCAAGCATGAAATGCAATGACTGAAACTGAAACAAAAACATCCGTTAAAATAATATGAACAGGAATATATTTTTAGAATTTGTTTAGTCACTGTGTACTTTGAAAGTTTATTAGTAAAATGGCAAAGACAAGATACGGTTATTTGTGCAGACCATTTTACACGGATGCGATTCTAGGAACTTTCAGGTATAAGGTGATAGCATAAACCAATGTACCACCATACCACTGCACCAGGTGTTTGTAACTTTTGCGTAACTTGTGCATTTAGTCTGTCTGCAATTCTTTGCCAAGCCAACTCCCTGGCTGTATTTATGACCACAGTATGGACCAAATGGGAGCAATGGGAGCCAATGAAATTCCTAGCAATCTGGCAGTATTAAGGCTCAAAATATATACAGCATATATATATATATATATATATATATATATATATATATACATACATATATATATATATATGAAATGTATTTATTAAGGCTGTCAATAGATTAAAATATTTAATCGTGATTAGTCGCACTGTCAATAGCTAATCACAAATTAATCGCAAATTCAATCATGAATTTATTCAACATTCAACATTTACCATTAAGGGATTTTTTCAAGTGCTAATATTCTTGTGAATATTAGAGTTGGCAAAGCATGATTGCTTTTTGAAAATGCATGCATTTATTATTGGAAATCAATTACCAGCAATAAACAACAACAAAGATTGTCTAAAGGTCATCAGAAACCCTTCATAACTTAAGAAAAATCAAGCCTAAGGACAGACCGGCATGTTGACCTGCTAAATATTACATATTACTTAGTCATATAACTAAGTATAGATCAGAGGTCGGCAACCTAAAGCAAAAAGCCATTTTATCCCAAATGTCTTACCCAAGATTTACAATGGATAGAGAAGAGGGTTTGAGATATGTTTTTAATGTAATATTGGTATATATGCATTTAACGCAAAAACAAAACTTCAAGTACTTACAAAAAATAAAGAAATACAGTTCTCAGTTTTAAATCACTCGGACACGTAACTGTGCAAAGGTGACTAATATCACAATATTGCTCAGTCTTCACCCTCACCCAAGTTTGTTTGGCTCTGCAGTTGTCTGTCTGTCATTCTCCACTTCCCTACTTCTGGGAAGGCGTGATGACGATTTACTTCGAGAATATGAAAAAATTCGAATCCCAATACACTTAATAAGCCTACTCCCAATCTCGGACACTGAAAAAAACTCCGGAAAGCATACCATTTGACTGGAGACATACTCTCGTAGAGAATGACTTTGAGGAAGATGTAAATTATGTAGTTAATACATCACAGAAGCGTGCGTTGGACTGCCTCATTCACATACTGTATACTGTAGCAAAAGAAATATCTAAATAAAAAATAATAATATTAACCCATAAATACATTATTGGTATTTAAGAAAGTATTATCATAATATGTTAAGAGATGAAAATGCGAATGCGTCTATCGTTCTGAGAAGAGCCGCAGCCGGCATGGTACAGTATTTAAGACTAGATGCACCTCGGTGGTAACTCATTTCACATCGACAGTAACTGCAAATAACAGAGTTTTGAAGCTGAACCTGTCTTTCAAAATACCTATGTCTTTGTTCATTATTTTTCCTGAGCTGCCATCCGCAGCTCAACACGCCTTAATGGCATCAAAATAATTTGTCACGTTATAATGAATTCCCGTTGACGCGCTATTATTGCGTTAACTTTGACAGCCATAATATTTATATATTTAAACATTAAACAAGGAAATATCATACAGGAGCACTGTGTCAGTGGTGTTTATGTCCGTGTTCGCAGCATATCCCAGTATCCCATTCGGGATCAGTCTTACAGGATCATGTAAAGGAGTTTGAGGAATTACAGTGAGGGGGGGGCAACAGAGAAACTTCACATTAGAACTATGACGATTCTCTCACACCAATAATGTCATGTGGAACATCCTTTACATACTCATAAAAATGCACAGGCAGTCCATATCTCTTCATTTTTGAGGGGAGCGAACCTAGCAAACACAACTTCTCTACCAGACAAACACGATGAAATGAAGATTGGACATCTCCAGCAGAGTATTACACATGACGATGAACTGCATACATTAATCCACGAGGGAGAAAAAACAGCTAATAAATAATATAAGACAGCCCTGCATGATTTTTACAAAAAATAGGCCGGATATATTAATTATATCTGACAAAGTTCTCATATTCTCCTGCCATTTACACTCTTGAAATAGTCAATAAAGTAATCTAGGTTCCTATGACAACTCAGTGGTCAAATGTCCAGAAGTGTTATTGTGAAATACTGAGCAAATCTTAATTCCTGTATGCAGGCCCACTTACAGATCTGAAGTGACAACAGGAATATTTGTGTAATGTTATAAGCTGCTGTTTTCTGTTAAGCCTGGGACCAGCAAACACAATGGGGTTTCAGTTTCTCTAAGAAAATCTGTCTGCCAAATTACATTTTCCATCCAATTAAACTAAACAACTGGTGATCTATTCCTATCCCCAGTGCGCTCTATGACAGCATTATCTCATTCCTCTGCCATCCCACCTCATGGTAATTTTCTCTCCTGAGAAAATTAAATCAGTCTCCTAATCTACTGACTTATTTGTCTTATTTGGATTCATCCCAACATGTTAACAATGTTTTTTGGCCATTTATCTGTTAGACTTTTTTTATGCAGACAACATATGGGTGATATCTGTCATCTTAGCAGGAAACATCAAGAAGGGGAATAATCCAATCAAAATAAGTGAGATGTTTGTTTTGAGGAACTATTAGCGGCCTCCAGTCTCCAGAGCAGGTTACATTGTGAAGCTGGTTTTGCAGGTCAGCTCCGAGTAGAAAGATTGTTTCCTGATTTTCTGTTTTTCCTGTGCACCATACCCACAGAGTTATAGTGGCATCATGATGGGTGACTGGATTTAGATATGAATCCTAATTGGAATAAACTGAAACATTGCATAGTGTACCTGTTCATCGGGAAGTGAGAGAAACGGCCCCAGCCAGGCTTAGGTCTGTGCGATGGACTTTGATGAGGGTCTAACAGAAAGGATGAACACAAAGACTTACTTAGAAAGCTCACCTCTGAGCAATGTGAGGGATGTCTCTGGAAGTCACAAGCGCAGCATGTCGACGCAGGGCTGGATCAGCCCAGGAGCCTGTTGCAAACAGAAGACACGACGATACTTATTTCCCCCCAAGATCTCATTGTTACCACATCAGTGAGGGCACAGTCATGCACTAAGGGCTGAGGTCCGATGTAAACGGCTAATATATTGTTGAAAAATAAGTGTCTTGAAACCCAGATGCTGCTGAAAATCACACAGCAGCAGTTTAAAATGGACTAACATGAAGTCCTGTTTTCATTACCATTGAGAAGGTGGCCGATAATGAAGTTAAAACACAGGTTTTCCAGTTCATCTGCTCACAGCTTATGTGTCATTTTATAACCAGGATGACACACCTCAGGCCGCAGGCATTCACTTAAAATATGACCAGTGTGTAAAAAAAAATGTCAAAATCTGTTTTGACCATCTAACAAAGGACTAGCTATTACTAATCAAACACGGTCTTTCTAACACTTTGCTTGAGTGTTAGCCCTGCCAGGGAGCCTCAGTGGGGACCTTCTAAATGGTCTTTGTGCGAAACACCAGCTTGCTAATGGTGTCATTTGTGTGTAATGCGACTAAGAGGCGAAGGCAATATCCAGAGCTGACACACCAGAGAGAGCTTTCAAACCGGTCGGCTGTTTTTATATCACCCATCCAGTAATGCTTTTGTCAGCACTGTCATCGGCATGTGCTGGGGGCTTCATCCACTCAGAGCCTTCCGACCAGTATGGGTCTGTGGGTAGAGGTCAGTTCTGTTTGAACAGTGCGTGAGGGACACTGCTTCATAAGCCATGGTGAGAAATTCAAGAACTGCAGAAAAATGAAAAGGAGGATAATGAAACAGAACATGATGACATGACAAATAAAACTGAAATAAAGAAAAGGAGGGTCTATTCCATAAAGAGAAGCTGGGGCCTGAAATTATAATATGGGGGTGTGGTGAAGCTCCAGACCTTCACAGTGAAGCCCCTGACCCTGGTGGTGAAGCCCCTGACCTTGACAGTGAAGCCTCTGACCTTCACGGTGAAGCCGGTGACTTTTGTGGCGAAGCCCCAAACCTTCATTAGCTGCTGTCAGCTGCCTGTGTCACACTGTGCAAAGTGCACAACATCCTGAAAAGGCAGACGAAGAGGGATTACACCCACTGAAAGACAAAAGCAACAGGAGAATTTGCTGGAATTTCAACAGGTGAAAAGCATCCTATTAAAAGTAGCCCTGAAAAGCATGCGATGTCCATTTCTCACGAAGGCGGAAATGATACGTTACTCCATTAGGCTGAGTTCAGGTGGGTTACCACATGAGCAGTGTCAATTAGCACACAGCCCAGTATGGCTGTTCTCAGAAAAAAGAGAGAGTACTTTTGCTGTAGGACTCCAAAGTATAAGATGACTGTTTAGGTGGATTCATATTATTCAGTGCTTTTTTTTCCTGACATGACTCTAGAACTCCTGCAGGAAATCCGCTGTTCCTTAGATATGTGTTACAATCAGACAAATAAATAAATAAGCATTGGTACATCCAATTAAAGTGCCAAACGCCAGCACCCGCCCCCCAACTTCCGAAAAAGAAAATCAACTTATAGAGAGTGACACAAGAAAAACAAAAACAGAAAATTCACCCCGGGCCAGTCAGCTCATGAAAAGAAAATACTCCTCATTAAATCCATGGATGCCCCTCTGGCAGCATGAGAGAGAGGAAATTGAACAGCTGCTGACACTTGCCGTGTTCGGGCCGGTGGAACCGAATGACGATCAGGCCAGCGGCCTCGCATTTCATCTACTGCACACGCAGCCAGCCCACTGATGGATGGGCCATGACTCTGAGCCACACGCTCTCAGGACGGCCTGCTGTGAGGGGGAGGGGGGGCACGTGTGTTGTAGGGAAATGTCGGGCACCTTTTCATAAAGGATGCCTGGCTGGTTTTTATTTTAAACCTACGGGGAGAAACACACTCGTTTGCAGAGACAGGGAAGTCTCCACTGCCGAGCCTGTGAGCCTGTTCGGCTCACCAAAGTGAGCAACCGATAAGGCTGCTCCTTAGCAACACATTCTTTCAGCGTCATTAGAGGACCGAGTTTTCAGGAGAGCGGCACCCTGCCTTCCTTTAAGCTTCTGCCAGTAAAACAGCTGACTTTTATAGTCCTTAGCTCATTAGAGAAACAAGCACCCACAGCATCTTACAGGAAGAGGTGTTTAATCTGCTGCTAGGGCATGTAGCTGGGATGGATTATGTCTTCGACCTGGATTATGTCACTTTAATGCTGACAGTTCCTGAAACTTTGACAGTTCCTGAGACTATTAGCACAGATGGTTCCTGAGACTTACCACAGACAGTCCCTGTCACTGTTAGCTCAGATGGTTCCTGAGACTGTTAGCTCAGAACAGTCCTTGTGACTGTTAGCTCAGATGGTTCCTGAGACTATTACCCCAGACAGTCATGTGTCTGTTAGCTCAGATGGTTCCTGAGACTATTACCCCAGACAGTCATGTGACTGTTAGCTCAGATGGTTCCTGAGACTATTACCCCAGACAGTCCTTGTGACTGTTAGCTCAGATGGTTCCTGAGACTATTACCCCAGACAGTCCTTGTGACTGTTAGCTCAGATGGTTCCTGAGACTATTACCCCAGACGGTCCTTGTGACTGTTAGCTCAGATGGTTCCTGAGATTATTACCGCAGACAGTCCTTGTGACTGTTAGCTCAGATAGTTCCTGAGACTGTTCGCACTAGTGGTGACTGCTCTAAGACTACAAAGGAAGGTCTGCCTTCTCTCAAATGTCATGAAAAAATCAAAATGTCAAATATTTTGTATTTACTGCTGTTTATGGTGTTTGTTTTTCTTTACGGATTTCCCCATAAAACAAAAACAGGAAAACAAGCATGACAGTCAATAATGGCTCTATAGAAACCAGCAGATGACATCATGACATTGGCCCTATCCATGGTTGGTGGTTTCCTCAGAGGAATCAGATGCAGAAATGCAGAGCCGTGCTACCTACAAGTCACCATGGAAGAGGTGCATGCTATTTTTTGACCATTTCATGTCCTCTGTGGGGGGAGGCGGGTCACCACTCTTCATATTGACCTTAGTTGTTTTCAAGCCACCGAAAATGTTTTACAGAAGCAATGAGGAGCCATTTCATCCACCACCACTGTGCCGCACCCATGTGGATGGCAGGCGTCCAGCGCCGGTACGCTCACCAGTCTGTCATGCCCATGAAAGGTGAGGCATGTTGGATGGAAGCTCCCTAGCTGGGCCACCCAGCATTGTTTCTGAAATAGTTTCATTGCACTCATGCAGACACAGTATTGGCGCACAACCAGCAGGGCTGTGAAACTGGCACGTTCCAGCCTCACTTACCAGGCGGGTTTTTGTTACCTAAATTCTCACTGCCATTTAGCAGTTGGCCGTTTCGAGCAGAACATGCTGAGGAAAAGAAATTTTTCAACAGCAAGATCCAAGCCCCAAAAATCACATTCTTCTTCCATTGTATCTGAGTGCAGCAGCTCAGTCATCTTAGATATTTTGCCCAGTTTATTTCCCTCATTTGACTGGGATCTTCTTGTCCCACACACTTCAGTTGTTTTATGACCACATCTCCAGCCAGTAGAGCTGGCGCCCTTGCAATTACACTCTCTAGATAGATGCTCTAATAATTGTACATCTTCCAGGTAGGAGTATGTTAGCTAGAACACAATACCAAGTCCATTACCTCACTTACAATGTGCTGTAAAAAACATATGGAGACCCAGTGAGTGAATTTTTTTTGTCTGTACTTTATAAATGGATATTCATCTATTGTGGTTTAGGCTGCCTAGTGGCTGAAAGCTGACATTTTTGCCTGTCAGTGTAATGCCTCAGTAGATATACCTCGTATATTATGAAGCATTCATGTCATGCCCCTTAATTAGATGAGCTGCAGTTAGCCATAGGTGAAGCCTGCACCTCCATCAAGAAGCCATATGGAATATAGGCAATATGTAATGAGATCCAACATGCGAGGAAATGTGTCATCAAACCAGGGAATCGGACTGAGCATAGTAATTACTATCAGTACCATTGAGCCCAACCGAGGACCTTGCTGTGAGGGGCAATTGGCAAATTGTATTCTCGTTGCTTTATAGTGCAGCTGTTTCCAGTGGAAGAATGAAACTTACTGAGAATCTCCGATCGCAATTAAGCTCATCGGGATGAATATCTAGACAGGACTTGGCAATGCTTGTGGGTTACACATTAGCACATTTGATGCGGAATCTCTTTGTAGGCTCCACTGCAACCTAAAACACTTGCACTGACCTTCACTGCTTCCTGATAACCTCCCTCCTCTATGCTCAAGTGAGGTTTAAAGAGGCTCCAGCCTGCTCTCCTACCTGTGAGCTCTGACGTGGAGAAAGTCCATGCATGGACACACTGCCTTCACCTATACGGAAAGGCTCCGGCCTGCTCTCCTACCTGCGAGGCCTGACGTGGTGGTAGCCCACACACAGGCACATCGCCTTCGCCAGTATGGAAAGGTTCTTTCACACCTGGAGATCACCGTGGCAACATGGATGCAAAAGAAGGAACTCACAGGACAGCATGCAGCATGCAGTTACCTGTCTAAAGCATGATGTCACTATTTCTCCTGTATATTCTACTGGGACTATTGGTATTATGTTTATAGTTTAAGGGTAAGACAGAAGAGCTGCTTGGACGTGGAAGGACAAGTTTCAGATTGTATAGAAAGCATAGCAGAGCTCCCTCTTCCTACCTAGCCCAAGGACATAAGGTCCCTGATTGCAGAAGAATGACATTTTGCATAGGGATCATTATGCAGAGTTACGTGAAGGAGCTTTGTGTCTGTGTAAATGGGCAAAGACATGTAACTCATTCTGGATGTAAAGAACGATATGTTGTGAATGCTGTGTAAATCGAAGATGCTGAGTTGTTTATTAACTTTTGCTGTTCAGAGTTGATAAAGGGCAGTGTTCATTACTGCACGATGCTAAAGAGTCAGCCTGATGATTGGGAAGGGGCTTTCCGAGACCTGCTTTAAATCACGGCCAGGCAGAATAGCCGTCTGCTACTGGGAAACACCGCCGGATAAATCTCATTATTTATAATCCAATATTACAGGGAGCCTTAACTGGAACAATCTTAAATTGAGTTCATGAGAGATGTGTAGATTTTATGGCACACGCTTCATTAAGCAGCTGGACCAGAGGTTGGTGTGTTGTTCGTTCTGTCTTATTTTCTAAAATATATGAACATAGCAAAAATGTAAAGTGATAGGACATCTCACCTGTTTTTGGGAGTCCTGGTCCTTCTGGACTGCAAACGGACCCACGGGATATGAGAACTGGCTTGTGGAATCTATTAGCATGTCCAGGTTGACATAGAAGGGCAACCCAGTTATCAGTCAAAATGAAGTCTTTGCACTCTCACTAGCATTACATAAAGCTGCGAGCACTGGGCCACTGCTTCCAGACGCCACCCCAACACACATACAGCAAACTTACCTTATACTTTTAATGACATTAGGTACAGGAGAGCTGGGCACCTCAGACAATCCTCCCTGTGTTCCTCAGGGCCTCTTTAAGGTATTGAGTCTCTCTGTAAATGTGCATGTCTAGCTTTAACATCAGTCCTATTTCTGTGGAATCCGCTTTTCCTTTTCCATAAGCTAACCTTGAAAACGGCTTTAGGAGAGGCACGGCAGAGCATCCTAATCCCATCACCACTTAGGCTTGGCTGCAGACAGAGAAGCTGTTGAAAGGGAAGGATCTAGGATTAGCGTTTGGCTGCTATGTGGGTTACGAAGGATGCAAAGTGGCCCAACGCAGGCTCCCGGAGCGCAGCTGACATTTCACATGATTGATGGTATTCATAAATCTGTCATGATGACAGCCCTCTCTGCCACTGTTAGCTGACCAAACTATTTCCTAGTAAGGCTGCATCTCCCAAAGCCATTTCAGAGCAGCACCTAAACGTCCCGCTTGAGTTATGGACCTTAGGGGGGACAACATTGTAGGTCATCCCAAACCATCTATCCATACATACATCCATCCATCCATCCATCCATCCATTTTCTGCCACCTATCCAGGGTCATTGTCATGGGGCAGCAGACTAAGCAAGGATGCCTAGACCTCCCTCTCACCAGCCACCTCCTCCAGCTCCTCCTAGGGAATATAATCTCTCCAGCATGTCCTGGGTCTGCACTGGGACCTCCTCTGAATTGGAGATGCCCGAAACACCTCCCCAGATAGCATCCTTAATAGATGCCCAAACCACTTCAACTGGCTCCTTTTGATGCAGAGTAGCAGTGGATCTACTTTGAACCCCTCCTAAATGCCCAAGCGCCTTACCCTAACTCTAAGGCTGAGCTCAGACATTCTGTGGATGAAACTCATTTCTGATGCTTGCATCCGTGATTTCATTTTTTTGGTCATTACCCAGAGGTCATGACCATAGGTGAGGTTTAGAAGTTTACAAATTGTCTTTTTGCACGAGTCTAGGAGCCTTTATTGACATAGGCTACATTGCTTATTTGTGTGAGTTCTTAATATACCAGGACGTCCCCTTCTCCGACTGAATAAACAGAGTACCTGACAACTTCTATGGCACCTGAGCATTTGAATGTCATTTTGAAAAATCCCCTTAAACAAAGATGTAAGTAGCTATAAAAATAAATAAATAATGACATGTAAAATGCATAGCTCCATAAATAAAATAATATCCCCTCAAATTACTGCCAAAGCTGCACCGATCCAGCTGTTGATCTCCTGCTCCCTTCTTCCTTCACTTGTGAACAAGACCCTGAGACACTTAAACTCCTCCGCCTAGCGCAGCAACTCATACCCCATCAGGAGCTGGAAATCCACCGTTTTCTGGTCAAGAACCATGGCCTCAGATTTGGAGGTGCTGATCCACAGTCTCACACCTCACACTCAGTTGCAAACTGCCCCAGTGCATGCTGCAGCTCATCGGCCGCCCATGCCAACAGGACCACGCAATCCACAACAAGCAAAGATGACATCATGAGGCCCTGAACTGGACCCCCTTCACCCCTTGGCGTCACATAGATAGTTATGAATGGAAACGGTGACAAAGGACAGCCCTTATAAAGTCAAACATCCACCGGAATCATGTCTGACTTACTGCTGGCAATGTGAGCTAAGCTTTCACTCCTTTTGTACAGGGACCTGATAGCCCGCAGCAAAGGACCACATCCTCCATACATCTGAGGCACCCCCTACAGGACCGCCAGAGGGATATGACCATACGCATCGTAGACTGGTTGGGCAAATACCCATAAACCCATTAATATCCTTCTGAGGGTGAAAAGCTGGTCCCATGTTCTGCGGCCATGATGGAATCCACATAGTTTCTACTGAATCCGTGGTTTGACCAGTGGACGGACCCTCCTCTCCAGTACCCCAGCATAGGCCTTCCCAGGGAGGCTGAGGAGTGTGATCCCCCTAAAGATGGGACACATCCTCCGTTCCCATTTCTTAAAGATTGGGACCACCACTCCAGTCTGCTTAAGCCAAAGGCACTGTCCCCAAAATCCACGCAATGTTTAAGAGGTGTGTCAGTCAAGACAGCCTAACAACATCAAGAGCTGTCAAGAACTCTCATTCACCCCTGGAGTCCTACCACTGAGTATTTTGACTACTTCAATGACCTCAACCCTAGAGATGGGCAAGTCCCCCTCTAAGTTTTCTTGAGGTACTTCCTCCAAGGAAGGCGTATGAATGGGATCCCCCCCCCCCCTCCCAGTCACCTGACGATTTGCCAGAATGATTTAAATCATCCCATTTTCTAGTGTATCCATGCCACATACGCTACCTGCCCGGGATGTGAATCATCCTTTTGTCTGGTGTATTATCTGCCAGGGCTTTTGCAGTCATCTTTCTATGTCCTCAGCAGACATTTCAACTCAACACGATGTACATTTTTGAGACAGCAGGGTCAGCCAGCCCGTGAAACACCTGGGGCTAAGAGCCTTACTCAAGAGCCCAACAATGACATCACTCTATTGACCCGGGGATTTACCCAGCATCCTTCAGTTCAGGAGGCATGGTGGCCCCACCCCCAGAACCACACACCACCCCTACGCTTGGGACACTCTATGGACAGAAAAATTGGGACACTTGACCATTACACCTACAAGAACTTTTATGACATCTCAATCTAAATCCATAGGCCTCAATATGGAGTTGCCCCCCCCCCCCCCGCAATACTTTTGTTCATATACTGTATCATATTCAGGATAGCACTGCAGAAGCTGGGCCAATCCAGAGATTTTAAGAAAAAAATATTCAGGCATTTGTTCTTCTTCAGTATGTTACCTGTTGCCTGATATACTTCTGACCATTGCCAAACCTTCCATTCCTTTTCTAGGGCCACTTATGAGCTAGATAAATGTGACAACCTCAACACCGTGCAACCTCCCATTGTAAAGCAGGTGTGTCTCCATAATGTATAAGTGTCCCATCTACACTAAATCATTCATGTCTATTATAGCTTTTAGGCCTAACAGTAAAATGCAACATAAAACTTAATGCCAAAGATGAAAGACAAATGGAAAGTCTCACTTCATTGACCAAGTTAATGGGCAGACAAAATCGAAACTACTCTCAATTCTGCTGGTTCTTTCCCTGATATAAAAAAATGGCTACCTTTTCATGCCCGTCATTTTCCATGTCTTTGCTGTATAATTATTTTTAGTATCTCCTTAGTAAGATGGTGTCTGAAACAAAAATGCACCATTTTAACCAATTTCAGCAGAAATACCACTGAAAAACAGTTCATATATTCATATAAATGTATGTATTATCCTTCTCAGTGAGTTTAATTACATCAAACATAAGAGCAGTTTTAATAAAGGGATTAAGTAAAATCAGTATCTAACAATGAATTTAACTTATTATTAGCAGAATGATTTCATTTAGTGCAAAAATTATTAGTACAACAGCAAAGCAATATTTTCAATAAATTTGACTTGGTCAACCAGCATGAATGTAGAGAGAAATTAATTCAGTGCAAAAGTGAAAACTGACAGCTGATGTTCCATGACGGCAGGCAGCCGGGGCCTTATACTCTGGAACGTTCCAGACTCCCTGTGACGGCAGGCAGCTGGCGCCTTACACTCCGGAACGTTCCCGACTCCCTGTGATGGCAGGCAGCCGGGGTCTTACGCTCCGGAACGGTCCCGAGTCCCCGTGACGGCAGGCAGTGGGGGTCTTACGCTCTGGAACGCTCCTGAGTCCCTGTGACGGCAGGCAGCTGGGGTCTTGCGCTCCAGAACGTTCCTGAGTCCCTGTGATGGCAGGCAGCCGGGGTGTTACGCTTCAGAACGTTCCGGAGTCCCTGTGACGGCAGGCAGCCGGGGTCTTGCACTCCAGAACGTTCCTGAGTCCCTGTGACGGCAGGCAGCCGGGGTGTTACGCTTCAGAACGTTCCTGAGTCCCTGTGATGGCAGGCAGCTGGGGTCTTACGCTCCGGAACGTTCCTGAGTCCCTGTGACGGCAGGCAGCCATGCCCTTACACTCCTGAATGTACCCTATCTCAGAACCGGAATGATGTGTGTGTCCTGCATTTTGTTTCCTGGGCTATTCCAGGCCTTGCACCCGTAGTTTACATGAACCTAAACAGGACAAGGTGGTACAGAAAATGAATGGATGAATGGTTCATGTTTTCATGACCATAAACCAGCATATGTTGTGCAAAAATTCTATATACCATGAAATTACTATTATTATTATCGTCAATGTCATAGCTAGTTGTCACACCCTGATCGTGCCGATCCTCCTGTGCCACGCCCCCCTCGTTAACCTCATGTGGATTCCCAGTGTTAACCAGCTGTTTTGAGTTGTCCTTATTAGTTCGGTGTATTTAAGTCCACGTCAGAGTTTGTTTCCCTAGATCTGTCATTGTAATGTTATGCAGTGTCGTGTAGTGCTGTGATTGTTATGCCCTAGCATGCACTGATTAAAACCCTTTCGGCTCCATTCCCGATCTGCTTTGCCCGCTTCCCTGGTCCGTGCCTTCCTGTTCATGACACTAGTTTTCTATGTTTTCTAACTGCTAACTAATGTCCTTTTTTGGGGTGGGGGGGTATATTGTTTCCTCCCCAACCCCCAACATTCTGCTGCAATAAATTTGACTTAGTCAACCAGCATGAATGTAGAGAGAATGTAATAATAATAATAATAATAATAATCGTGCCATAGCGGCACCCAGGGAGCTGGGGGTTAAGGGCCTTGCTCAAGGACCTGCAGACGTGCTGAGGCTGGGTACTTTGGAATGTAGAACGACGGCAAGTGGTTTGGAATCCCTGACTCAGAAAGATGTGGCCGTTTGGTGTCGTCGTCATTAAGGAACCGGGAAGCCCATTAAGATACGGCAAGGAGAAGAGAGCCAAATACACAGAAGCCAAATCTGATCCTTATGGCATTTTATTGACATTTGTTTTGTGAATCAAGTTCAACTCTAGTTCTTCTAAATATTCATGACTCAACAGCAGGGTGCACAAACGTTAAAAATACCTGTTACTGAAGCAACAGAGGCGAGGGGGAGGCAGCTATAGGCAGGATGGGGCGGTGGAGGATGAGGACGGGCAGCCTTGCAGCCGCTCACAGCAAACAAAAACAGCATCCTCACCCTCCTCATTACGCACATTTTTCTGTAGCCCCTTCACCCCAATGATGCATCAATATTTTATCTGACAGTTGAAAAAATGACGAAGAGCTCAAGGCTTCAAAGAGCCATGGCATCCTTTTCTGACTAGGCTCTCTAATCTCTGTGACTTTAAATAACTGCCGTCCTCATTATGCAAATACTACACTGCTTCATTCTTTTGATTGGGCTGTATTTATTTGTGACCAAGGTTATTTGTTGTTTGGTTAAAATGCTGGGTGAGTAATGAAATCCAAGCATCCAGAGAGGCGAAGTTCTGAGTGCGGCTGCCATTCCCAACCTCAGCAGATGAAGCTTGAGGTCATCCACATTCTTTATTATTATTATTATTATTATTATTATTATTACTATTATTGTTGTTGTTGTAGCTTGTTATGACTTTTTTCTCCCTACTTGAGAATTTTTTCCTCTCCTCCATTGTCCTCTGCCTTTCTTTCATTCATTTATTTGTCTTCCCTTTTCCCCGTTTCTGTATTATTCTGTCTTTGTGATGATGTAATGTATCATGACACACCCATGTAAAGCACATTGGGCGATTCTGTTGTTTAAGGTGCTATATAAATACAAATTGAATTGAATTGAATTGAATTGAATTGAATAATTTACCATGACCAGGCACTGGTTGTATGAAGCACGCATGTGTGGATTATAGTTTCATCACAATAAGAACAGACCCTCATTCAATGTGAAGCTCCTTTGCTTCTCGTTCTTCTGGCTGGTCATTGAGGGTTGTTTGTCAGACTGCTTCCTGACTGCGCCCTCGCCGTCACTCGCCCCAAAGCGAGAGGAACACCCCCTTCACTGGGCCTTCACCTTCTGCGTGGGCGTCCTTGACGTGCAATTTGTTGTTCTCTCCTCACCGAGCAGACAGTGAGATGCTCAGCCCCTCTGTGGGGGCATCGGGCATGCTTGTCACCCTGAGACAAACAGCGTGACAGGTGAGCTCTCAGAATGCCCAGCAGTGCATGTCAGGGTTGACCGTGGCTAATAGAAAAGCAGGCTTGTTGTCAGTGGGCTGAGGCAAGTCTCAGCTGCACAGGATAATTCATCCATCCACCTTCCATTAACATTCAGCCAGTGCAGGGTGACAGTGAGCTTGAAGTCTGTCCCAGGAAGCAGAGGCACACCCTAAATGGGATGCCAGTGCCTGCTGACTACACAGAGTATGGGAAGGACGTCATGCAATA
The DNA here is from genome assembly GCA_015163995.2 of Mormyrus lacerda. Classification (NCBI taxonomy): domain Eukaryota; kingdom Metazoa; phylum Chordata; class Actinopteri; order Osteoglossiformes; family Mormyridae; genus Mormyrus; species Mormyrus lacerda. The sequence goes on along the minus strand of JAABNX020000002.1, from coordinate 14,570,511 downwards.
TGTTTCTATTTATGACATAGCCACTGGAACTGAAGGTGATGATCACAGTCTCAGCTGACGTCAAGGCTTACCAAGGCCGACGTGGACCCAGCAGGAATGTCGGACTGGAGGCTGGACACTGCCCCCCGTCAGCTTAATGTCTGCGTGGGGCTAGCCCCCCCATGATGACATCCACCTTCTGTCAGACGGGATCGGCTGGCCATTGCTGACGTAAAGCCGCAAGCTGAAACCTACACGCAGCATCCCGCTAAACACTCACAGCACTGCAGCACTGCGTCTGTGTGGGGCTTTTCACTTTCCTTCTGTTTCCCATGAATCTTTGCACCCAGAAGTCAGACTTTTTGTAAGGATACAATGGAGATGAGATACAATGGAATGGAATTCACTAAAGGCCGGAGTGATGGTGGTAAAGACATTCTGTCTGACTTCCTTACAGGAAAACTGCTATTGGCCACTTACAAATAATGCCTGAGGTCCTCTTCTAAGGGAGACAAATGAAAAGTATAAAAACGAAACAAGCACAAAACTTTTATATTGGGTGAAGGGTTTTTTATGGTGAATCTATGTTGAAGAGATCAGGCCTTGACACAGAGAGGTAACCATAGTAACTGGCATCCTGAAGTTTGGCCAGCAGCTAACAGCCAGGCCTAAGTTTACAGAAACCATGAGAGATTATATCATTAAGCTCCAAATGGGGAAACTGCCTTATACCTTATCATTGCAAAAGACAGAGATGGTAATTGTAGTTCACAAAAATATGTTGGAGCATAACAAAATCTGTAGCGAATGAACATAGATGATAGTGCTTTAGTGGAGTTTGAGAAATGAAGACATAAGAGAGTGATGGGGACTGGAAGCAACTGCAGAAGAGAACCTCAGTAGTGTTGATGGTAAACATGTCAACAGGAGGGAGGATAACTGATTGTGTTTATTCAGCTGTGTGATTATTCATCGTCCAAGGATTTACCGACTAAATATGGCAAATAATACACAGTTTCTTTGGTTAAACTGGGCACCACAAACGTCAGGTGAACGAGGGATCCACATCCGCATTAAGGATCTTGGCTGAATGTTGATCATTTGGTGTGAGACAAAGAGTCCGCCTGAAGATGGAGAGGAGCCTTGGGCAGGGTTATTTGCTGAGGAGCAGCACCTGAGAAATCATGGTAACTGAGCTCATCGCTCACACCTTTCAAAGTCTGCCCTCATCCACCTACTAAACTGTGCTACAGATAGCTGTTCTATGGATTGAAAGTGCCAGAGATGGAAGAGGGGGAGAGTAGCACTTCCACTTTTTTTTAGTTCACTGTTTGTTTTTTCTTACTAATTCTGTTTTTTTACCGGGTAACTCCCTCCATTTCATTGCCTAGTCTCCCCATGGAATGGTTCCTGATCAATATGGGCTGCATGTGTTCTGTCAGAGATGATTTAATCAAGAGGAGAGGGAGAGGATGGTTTACATTCAAGGATACCGCCTTTGATCCGGAGCGGCACGGCAAAGGCTGACAGGCGTGGCAGGTGAGCGTGTTCCTGCGGACACCGTCCTCAGGTGGCCGCGTATCTGCGGAGGAGGAACGGGTAGCGAGGGCATCGAGCCGTACCATGTCGCTCCTACCGCCGTCGGGCAGCTCACAGACTGGCCCAGCAGGTACAAAGCCATGACAAAATGATTTGCCTGCGCCGATTGGCCAGCAGTGTTTACAGATGTACTCTCAAAGGTGGCATTTGGAAGGGACAGAGCCTCTGTGTCAGTTGCCCAGAAGCAGATGCTTGTTTCTGAGAGCACCAGTCATCGTGGTGGATTTTTTAATCAGTCGGAGGACTAGCCGCAGTGAACGCAACACCAAAGCCTAAAAGTGTTAGAGGGAACGTGCCAGCTGTTCTGCAGGCATGTGAGGTAGATCTGTCAATGCTGATCCCCGGTATTTAGTTATTCCTTTGTGAGCACTCAACCTGAACTTTTGTACAGTAAATAGATCCAGTTATATAAATATGAATTAATAAGACTACATCAGCTGCAGGAAAAGAACTCTGTGTGCTCTGTCATTCGAAAAGAGGGACATGGACACAGAAAGAACTGCCATAAAATAAGAGTGTAAGACGTTCAGGCTTCCACATCTGGCATCCGCTCCAGGCAGGAGGACTTGCTATTAGGCAAATGAAGCAATAGATAAAGATGGTTTACATTAGTAAGGGGGGGCTGATGCTATGGGTGATTTACTTCATATAATGTCAGACATGAAGAACGCAAAATAGCTACAGTAGCTGGTTTAATTAGTGATGAAATATAATAATAAATTTAAAATATATTCACTGGCAATTAAAATGTGCCTAGGTGCTATCGTACCCTACACCCAGGCAAATTCCCACATCATGAAGAAACAGGCTGCAGAGTAATATCTCAGAGTCCCAATTGCACTTGTTCCTGTATTGATCCCTAAGTGCTCCATAGCTGCCGGCTCAACACAAGCCCCCAGCCCACCCCCGCAGTTGTTCTGCTACAGCATGATGATGCAGCTACACTGGGACAAACATCCCAATGTGGACAGGCTACAGGATCAGTCAGTTCACTTCGCACAAGGCAGCCGGTCATGAGTCTAGGGTTTCTCCCCAGAGCTTTTCCCGTCATCGGTCGTAAAGTCGCTTTTGTGGTGTCGGTAATTGGTTAAGTTCTCTCTCTGTTGCTAACGGTCATGTCATTAGGTTATGACTAATAGTGTTCCCTCTGCAATGGTACCCTCTGATGTACACAGGCATAGGGAACATAATGACCTTATATTTTCCTTAGTCTTTAACTTAATGTAAAACCACAAACCATTATGTTTGTTTGATTTTATTTTGATTCATTTATTTCAATTTACATCAGACAGTCACTCATATGAAGGGCAGTCAGTTTTCACTGCTACTGTAACCTTCATTCTTGTTAAGGAACATTAGAAATGTCTATCAAGTCGATCCTTTAAAACTATGTAACATTCCAAGGTAAGAGAGCAGTATTTTAGAGAATGCGGTGGCCATGACAGATCATTAATCATAGGTAAGTGTGAATTATTGTCAGGTCAAGGGGATTATGCATTGCTGGCCCATCCATCCATTGACTTCTGCTTATCCGAGGTCGGGTCGCGGGGGCAGCAGTCTCAGCAGGGAAACCCAGACTTCCCTCTTCCCGGCCACTTCTTCCAGCTCCTCTGGGCGAATCCCGAGGCGTTCCCAGGCCAGCCGAGAGACATAGTCCCTCCAGCGTGTCCTGGGTCT
>JAABNX020000002.1:14552064-14567156 GCA_015163995.2 Mormyrus lacerda | reverse complement strand
ATCCATGTTGTGACTCATCATAAAGGGTCTTTTGAGCCGCACTTGGTCTGGTTCCTCACCCAGGACCTGTTTGCCTTCGGTGACCCTACCAGGGGCATAAGGCCCCGGGCAACTTAGCGCCTGGGATCATTGGAACACGCAAACCCCTCCACCACGATAAGGTGTCGGCTCCAGGAGAGGCAGTTCTGGCCCAAAACTTCAAAAAACTATCTCTTGTATCTATTTATTACAGTTTACAATTTTGACTATATCTTGCAATTTCCTGCTTCCTTCCATGTGCAAAGCCACTGTTTGCATGTCGTTTGTAAATAAAGACACCTCAGCATCCTGCCGACTGCCGGAACGGCACCACTAGCCCCCATCCTGTCACTGTCAGACTTACACACATCAGCTCAGTGGCTTGTTCACGGCTTGTTCAGCTTTCTAAGGTCCTGTTACATGAAGGTCTCCCACTGGCAAAGATCACTGGGCACTCTGTGTCTAGAAATGTCATTCTAGCAGTGACCATATCTAGGTTGGCTCCTTCACAGCTGTATGCTTGTGATGTGCTGCCTGTCTCACCTGCATGTCACTTTGGACAAAAGCTTCTGCCAAATAAATAGATGCAGATGTAAAACAGAGAGCCACTAGACATGTGTTATTTACATAAGTTGGGTTTTGGTTGTACATAAACGTATGAAATTCCTCCACCCTTTCTCTGGCCTTCCTATTTTTAGTTTTTAAATCCCTATCTTCAGGAACTGAGTGGAAATGGAAAGCATTCTCAATATTTTGTATATTTGTCTGTAGCACCTGAGGTGCGAGTCGACTCCTCATGCTTCCGTCTGTCGAGGAATGATAAGGTGGTGATGTCAGAGTAGGGTTAAGGTATCACATATAAGGAGAATTCAGAGGGAATATTCGTGGGGGAGAGGGAGATCGCCACAGGAAAGCCTTCTTTGGAGACACAAAATCCTTTGTAGGATTTTAGCAGAACCAAAAGGTAACTGCATGTCATGCGTTGGGTGTTGGTGAAACAGCATGTGAAGGTATGAGCTCATAACCCAAGGACTCTGGTCACAGTCTGAAGTCAGTTCCTTCTCCACAAGATGCTTATCATGAATTTCTGCCAGGAAATATCAAGTGTTAAATAACTGCACGTTACTTTGAATATGATTCCACCAAATCTTTATTAATCAAATGTGTCTATTGTGTGTGTGTGTGTGTGTGTGTGTGTGTACATGCGTACGTGGGTGTGTATATGTGTGCATGCGTGCATGTGTTTAAATGGGATGTCGACAAAGACAATAAAAAATCTCAATACTACCATTTCTGTCACAATAGTCTGTGTTAAACTGGGAACTGAATGGCACTTTGGAAAAATCCATTCTAGCAAGTATTCCTGCTCTTGCGTTTACCTGTGACACGTACCTGAGTCATTGAGACTTTGAGGCTGCCTTTCTCTGAGCTCATTACAATATCTGGCCTGGACATTCCTGTAAATATCTGTGCCGCTCCACAGAAACAGCAAGTCCCTGCATACAATCCCGGGTCTGGCTGAGCGCAGGGCTCCAGCTCTGGACACAGGAAGGCCTCGGTAACATCCAAAAATATTTCATACCAGTAACGATACTGATACCTTGACTTCGATATCAGTTCCTGAACAATACTTTTTTCAATACTAATTTTATACAATTAATTAACAAAAAGAAAATTACATTGCATATGACAGTGCAAATCTTTAGTTTTATTTTTACAGCTCCTTGGCATTATTACACAGAGAAGTTTCATAACAAAAAATATTTAACTGAAATTCAGGACTGTATAAATCGTGAATGTGTATGGTGTCACGCTCCGCTCTGAGGGAAGAGGCGAACCCCAATATGCAAGAGAACACGTTATTGTCAAGATCAGGTACACCAAAGCAGACAGGGAGAATCCAATAGAATAGTCGGGTTGGATGCAGAGGGTCAGATGCGGGGAATGTCAGTCCTACGTAGAGAGACAGGATGAGGATACGGACAAACAGGGAACACGATGAGAGAGAATCAGGAAAGCAGGACGGATAGGGCAGGGCAGGCAAGGCAGGCAGGGCAGGCAAGGCAGGCAGGGCAGGCAAGACAGGCAAGGCAGGCAGGGCAGGCAAGGCAGGCAAGGCAGGGCAAGCGGGAGAGACAATAGAGAAAGAAATGCTTAGTATGCATAATGGATCTGGCAACAATACTTTGATCTGAACAGCGATCACGTCTGTTTTAAACAGAACCCATCATTAGGTGGTTATTGCCTGGCGCTGTGCTGCCCCGGTACCCACTCCCCCCCGCGACGGCCGGCTCCTGGAGGCCGAGAGGGTCATTGCGGACGACCCCGGGGTCTTGGAGCCGGCTTGTCCGTGTGCAACCGATGGAAATCAGCCAACATGTTTGGATCCAGGATATCAGATCATGGGACCAAGGATCACTCCTCCGGACCGAAGCCCTCCTAGTCCAGTATTGTAGCTGACCGGCTCGTCGTTGGAGGTCCAGTAGTGCTCGCACTTGGAACACGGGAGATCCGTCCTGGACGATGGGGGGCGGTGGAACCGGCACGTTTGCAGAGGGGTGAGCAGGACTGAACGGGGCAGGTTTTAGGAGAGTTGAATGAAACGTTGGATAACTGCAGTATACCTTGAGGAGCGACAGCTAGTAGGTGTCTCAAGAGAGACAACAGACAAAGAAATGCTTAGTATGCGTCATGGATCTGGCAACAATACTTCGCGATCTGAACAGCGATCGCATCTGTTTTAAATAGAACCCGTTATTAGGTGGTTATTGCCTGCCGCTGTGTTGCTCCACCCCTATGGGCGTGACATATGGTGAATGTGTATGGTGAAAGTGTATGGTAGCCCACTGGGCAGCACCGGTGCTGTCAATGTAAGAAATTAGCAGCACAAACAAAAAGCAGACAGAGGCACTGAGCAGAAACTTCAATTCTAATGAATGAATGCATAATACTGTTTTGAATTCCAGGTCTTTCATGCTCCCTAGACCAATGGCACAGATGCAAAGAGTGCAGTTTGTGATTATAAGTTTTGTGTTTCATTCCCAAACTGTTAAGAAATTGCTACAGAAACATGCCTAGAGCAATGTATATATATTTTTTTTGTTTATATGTTTGTTTGGCTATGCTTACACATTATCCCATTTAAAATCCCCAGTATGGTTTTCTTTCTCTTGTTAGCATATCCCCTATTGCCTGATAGTACCTGCATATGTACTTAAGCACAAAATTACATAAATCATAGGAAAGCAGCAGTGTAAATATGGTCAAAAGGTATATAGTATAAAAACAAAGGTTTGCAATACAGACCTAAATTATTAATCTATATTGAAATGAAGGCTAATATCATCTGGGCTCAACCTGATTGGTACTAAGGAAGATACTTGGAAAACAATAAGGTTCATCTTATTGAGATACTGTTCATCTAAGAAGTAGAACCACTGCATACAGCCCACAATGTGGTTTGGCTTCACCTGATAGGCTGAGGACTGTATGAGCCATTTAAGGGTTAACTGGACACCAGACACCTCCTCCAGAGCAAGGGTTAACTTCTCTAGGTACAGGGCTCCCACTCTAGGCATGGGACTCCTCCTGTAGGTACAGGGCTCCCAATCTATACATGGGGCTCCTCCTGTAGGTACAGAGCTCCCACTCTAGGAACGGGGCTCCTCCTGTAGGTACAGAGCTCCCACTCTAGGCATGGTGCTCCTCCTGTAGGCGCAGGGCTCCTGCTCTTGACACCAGGCTCCTCCTGTAGGCCTGGGGTTTCTTTTGTAGGTACTAGACTCCTGTAGGTATAGAACACTAGGGCTCCTGCTCTCAGCATAAGGCATTGCTGTTGGCACAGGATTCCTTCTCTCAGCATAAGGCTCCTCCTGTCATGCTCCGTTCGTCCTGCCCTCTTGTCGACCACGCCCCCTCGTTAACCTCGTGTGAATTCCATGTGTCCACCAGCTGTTGCTGGTTGTTGCTGTTAGTTCAGTGTATTTCAGTCCGCATTCGAGTACGTTTCCCTAGTGCTGTCATTAACGTTACCTGTGTTCTGAAGTGTGTTACCCCACAATGAAATCCTTTGTCCGTATCCACGGCTCCCTTCGCCTGTTTCCGTGTGCCGTCTATAACACCTCCTTTAGGCACAGGACTCCTGCTCTTAGCACAGGGCTCCTCCTTAAGGCACGGAGCTCCTGGTCGGAGGTTCTCTGCCAGTCCACAGCCACTGATTGATTTATTGTCTCTTTGTTTTCCTATATAAAGACTAGTCATTATAACAGGCGAGCCCCTGCTAGGCCTTTTGTTCTGACATAAATTTTTTAATGAAAAGGAGCTACTTTAATAGGGCAATGGCTGTCAGGGGCTGCCATTTCTGTTCATGCCATAAATCACATGATTGAGATCTTCCCATTAAATGCCTTTAATAACTTAATCACTGGGGTGGGAAAGAGCCATGGAATCAATTAAAATGTCCATGCAAAAACGTTACACTTCATTATAATTAATATAGAGTTTATGAAAAAAAAGTAACAGCATACACTTGGCTTTGTATATGGAAGAAGGTCATTGTCAGGAGAGGAGTTTAGATTTACTAAGCATGTTTTAGAACAAAAGAGACAATGGTCGTGTTTATGTGTTTATGGTCTGAATTTAATATCTGCAGTTATTTTTATTAAGATATTTCTCTTAGAAATTCTATTAATTATTTTCCAGTGTCAGTATTATTATAGTCAGGCATTGGAATGGCAGCCAGGTGCCCTGTGCCTTGTGCCTGCCGCTCTTGGGGACATTCCCCTCTAGGGTCCTAGAGTCCCTGTGCTGCGTGACAGGCAGAGGATGGATGGATGGATGGATAGAAAAGGTTTAAACAGCATACATATACGAATGTGATCAGTTAACAGAAAAATATATATATTTATGTATGCATTATAAATTATTTGGCTGGTTATGAATATTAATGAAAATCTTATACACTGGAGAGATTTAGACATTTAAATTTGTTTTTGAGAGGGTTTCTTCAAAGATAGTCTTCCCGAATCTGTGAGGAAGAAAGCTGGACTGTCTTTGCAGAGTGATCATCACTCTTAACTCAATGACCATGCTGACCCGGGCTCATTTGGACCACACTGCACCGACGACATTCTGGGACTAACTCATAATTGGACCTGTCTTAGCTAATTACAGTTTCTGATCTCCTTAGCGACATGAGGAAGGATAAATGCAAATGACATGGTCAGGGCACACTAAAGCACAAACCTCTTCCATTAACGAGGAAAAATTAATGCTAGGAGAAGAATATTCTGAAAGGTTCACACTGTTAAAAATGTAGGAGATGTAGGTCAGAGATTCTTACCAACTGCAGCAAAAGTAAGTCTAAAATGAGAAAAAAAAAATTCATGTATTGTAAAGGTACTAAAATGTGGAAAAAACATGAAAGGCATTAGCAACGACCTGGACTGTTTTTTAATAGAGAAAAGAGGAGAGAGTGATCCAACAGGAATCTCAATCTGAAAGCACACGGAAAGGCAGAATAGGCAATTCCAGAGATGTGACATATGTCACTATGGTGACAGATCCATTTCTCTACCTGTGATAGGCTGGTACGAGCAAAGGGGGTGGAACCCAACTGTTACCATTAATATTTTGTGAGATAGGACCTGGCCAAATTAAACTCTGCTCCATGATGGAAAAATGACCTGGATTCATTCTTAGTGTTGGAAATGTATGCATTTTTAATTTTGTCTTATGCCACACACACATATGCAGCCGTGCATTTCATGTCCCCAGCATTATCTGACATTAGTCAGATAGTTCACTGGCATGGAAAACTTCCACTTAAAGAGTCATTATGTCCTGGCCATGTGTGCTGCCAGCGGGTCTGAGAGGAGCAGAAATGTTCTCCATTAAAATGGCCTCCTGCCAAACAGCACCCTCAGACATGTTTTACAAGATTATCCAGCCATACAGAGAAGGGGAAAGGAGAGAATAGGACATTCACATTTCGAAACATTCTCATTTTCTCAGTTGTGTACTTTAAGACACGTATTAAATGGAACTGGGAAAATTCGAACAAAAATAGCCCTGGGCATATAATCACAAAGTCTAGTAAAGACGACAAGAAAACTCTGAGCTGTATAAGAGGAGGCATTGCAATGTGTGGAATGCAGGCTACAGGCACGGCAGTCTCAGCGGGCAGAGGACAGCCAAACACTGCATGTCATGTGACGATTTTGGGATGAAGATAAGCCTGAAACGTTTTTCCCGCACAATAACAGTGGGAGTGAAGAAGAGAGCTGGCATCCTGCTTTTGAATAGTCATTGAAATGAATTCCGAATGAATCCCGCATGAGCGATTTCACAGGTGAAGTTAGTTATCTGGGAGCTTACTGCGTTCTGTGTCCTAAAAAATCCATTCAGTTTACCATTATTGATTGATGACCTTCTCCTGTTGTTCACCTGGCCTTCTGTTGCTCCAGTGCAGTTTAATTTCTGAAATTTTGCCTGTATACAATGAAGACCAATGCTGGATGGCGGCCATTCCCCTTTGCCAATCCTTAGAAAAGAGGTCTGCAGAACATAGGACCGCGCTCATCACTCTGCAGGGACACCTCATGTCGACGGGGAGCATCCTCCAGCAACGAGGAATGTCATGTGGTTCAATGAGGCACAAGGGCCATAGATCATCCAGTCGGTGCCTTTGTTCACCTCCTCCCCAGCTGCCGCATGGATTTTCCCATAGCATGGGAAATGGCTCGATGATGAATTTCAAACTGGGAGAAAAATAAGGACATTAGGTAGATGCTAGAGGTACAGGGAGCGGTTGCTTTTAGAGGGGCGAATTGATACATTAAATTTAGCCCCTGTTAATTCCGGAGTGTAAGATATGCATACTCTTCAGTCGAGTGCTGGGATTTCATTGCAGAGCCAAAGAAAATACAAAATAATGTGTAAACCATCAATGGAAGTGGATATGTCAAAGGTGGAGAGCAAAACCCTGCCTGCACAATCACTGTGGTCTCGAGTGAGGACATGGCAGGCCGGTGTCTTCCTCGACATCTCAGTTTGGCTCTCAGGGTGTTTTTTTCTGTCCGTGTGTTTGATATTTTATACTTTCAGTCTCACACCAGGACATGACAGAACCTAATCATTTTTCAGAATGTATGCTGACAAAGCACCTTCTAAAAAGCAAGAGGCCTCTTCCTCCTCTCCCTTCTGTCTTAGATTGTCTTGGCGTCAGAGTGACTTTTACTTTATGCATTTATCTGTTTTTCCATAATATGCATGTTATAAAATGCACATTATCTGTCACATCCCCAAAAGTAATTAGCTGTTATCTCCATTAGATAGACTGCAGATTTGATCTGGTAATAACTTGGCCTCTCCCTCGGCCCATTCAGATTCCGATAGATAGATAGATAGATAGATAGATAGATAGATAGATAGATAGATAGATAGATAGATAGATAGATAGATAGATAGATCCACAGGGTAATTATTGGTACTGCTTATTACAGTGGCATGAATGAAAAATTAAATTTTAAAATAAGCTTCCAAATGAAGTATAAAATGCCAATGTGACAGATCTCTGTTTTCAGAGAGCAAGCAAAGACATTGAACATTGTTCTGTTTGTGCTTTACTGTCTGTCCCTAGTTTGCTTGGTGCTCTCAATGAGCTTAGCTCTCTCAGTGCCACGGAAAAATTCTGTTCATTAAGTTACAGGCAGATGATCGAATAGTTTACTCATTAATTAACTCATCACTCTCTTTAACAGTTTCCTATTAAAGATTACAGATGTTCAAGAAAATATGTTGATTACAAATGTACAAAGATAGTCTTATACTATAAAGAAATACAATGTAGAAGTGATGCAATTTACAGGATTTAAGAAGACACCTGTATTGTTCTCAGTCTCTTATGGGTATGGGGACAGATTAACCAATCCCAAGGTCAGATAAACACCCACCTTAGTGACATCACTAAATTGGAACAATTTCCAGCACAGGCCTGGAATTCAAGGTTCAGATAAAACCTTAAACTGACTTTAAAATGCAAATATTTCATACTGTGTAGCGGGACTCTCTCTTTATTCCTGCTTTATGGACTGGAAAGATGGACTCAATACCAATCTTCTTTCAAGAGGGAAAAAGGCGAGTACCTATAATATACCATAATCCGCAATACATACCCCCAGCGGGCCTGTAATCTCTCCCATGTCAATAGGACCTAATACATTTAAGGGTTCTCTAAAAATTGCACAGCAATCCATCAGCTTGATAACATCACATGCAGAACGCATCAGTGACGGCCGACATCGATCTCCTAAACGCCTTGGGCTTTGCATAGTGAGGTCCTTAAGGCCTTGCTCTTTGGGCTCAGGTAATTAGGAAAAGTGATCAGCGTCTGCCCTGCCACTGGACCTTGGCCACATCACACGCCTCCTTTCTGACTATAAAGCCCATTTCAGATGGAAAAGTTACTTCTCCTGTTTTTAGAGGACGTCTCACCTGGAGCACAGGCTGTCAGATTGGCCTCTGCGGCACAAAGCCCATTACAGCCTTAATTACGTATCTCTGAAAACCAACCTGTGGATGAACAAGTCATTAATTCAGAGCTGGAAACTCTGACCGAGCTGAAAAATATGAATTTGTCATATTGTGGGGATTTTCTTATCAAAAATACCTGAAGTACCATTTTCAAATAATCATTTCCAACACCCTCTAAATAAATTTCTTTATATGTACAATATTTACAGATTTGTTTTCAGAGAATATTCTGATAACACACAAATAACAATAATGTAATGTATTAATTACTTATTTTTTAAAATGTATTTTATTGCCCAATTTTTCTTTTATAGAACAGAAAATTACTCTTCTAACTAAATTTGTTCTTATAGCAGTGTAGCTCTTGAATGTTTGCACAGAAGTTAAAACAATATTGTAGGTTTTCGTAATTCAGCATGCTCAGATGTCTGTCTATATCTCACTGCTCAGTGCTTTATGTCTAAGCACTGTATACTGGTCATGAAATAATCTCTTCATCTTGTCTAATCTTGAGACTAGGTGCAGGTCAGTGTGACAAATATACAGTATAGGCATAAATCCGTAAATCCAAACTGTCTGTGCAATGTTTTTGTTTATCAACAGTCTATTTTGTGTTGTTTTTTTATTTGTTTTGTTATATATTTCTGTCCATATCTGATGGATTAGCAGCAATTAGTGATTAAGGGGAACGTTGCTTTGATAAGATTCCTGTAAGGTTTAATTGTCAGCACCAATTAGCAGCTAAGAGATTGTGCGACTCTAAAGGGCCTGCGGTGGCTTTTGCGGCTGTCAGGAATTCAGCACGGAGCTCGGTGACCTGCAGCGAGAGGCTTCCTTAAAAATATTGCAATTTTCATTTTCCCTGAATGTCACGATCATTACCATTCATTATAGTTTGAAGACTTTCAAAGCATCATTTGAAAATAACTCTTGACAGTATGAACATAACTGTGTAGTTCACATATCTATGCACAGCAGGACGTATGCTAACAAGATACACATTTTATCCTTTCAGATGTTAGACTTGAAATAATTAAGTAATTGCTACTCCCATTCACCCATTTTGTCTTGGACAGGGTCACACGTGGATGTGGAGCTAATCCCTGGCAGCACAGGGCACAGGACAGAGGACACCTTGGACGGGATGCCAATCCGTCACAGGGCACAGGACAGGGGACGCCCTGGACGGGATGCCAATCCGTCACAGGGCACAGGACAGGGGACGCCCTGGACGGGATTCCAGTCCATCACAGGGCACAGCACAGAGAACATCTTCTTTTTTAGTAACAAAAAACATAGGTCAAATATTCACTCCAAACCATTTATATAAATAATGGTTTAAATGTTATAATCTATAATGATATGCAAAGTTACATGCAAACACACAGAAAAAGCAAACTCACACACAGAACATACACACACACAAACACGCGCACACACACACACAGCAGAGGCAGGATTCAAACTCCCAGGCCCAGAGCTGTGAGGCTGCATTTCCGCAGCCAGCAATGTGAATTTAAATGGCTGCTTTACCCACTTTGTATATTTTTTTTAAAAGCTAACAGTAGAACATGAGGAAGAATTAATCATATTACATCGTGCTGAACTAATATTGCTTGGAGTAGCATGCAGCATCTCAGGGCTTTAGAAGGCTGCCAGGGCCCTGCAGGGCTCGTCCAGAGTCAGCAGCAGGATCCGGTTGCTCTCAGGCTTGTGTTTTGGTTTCTGTCAGAGGGCAGCTCTGGGGAGGAACTCCAGTAAAAACACATTCTGCAAGATAGGAGCACTCCCAAGGTGCTGGGGGTGCCTGCAGCCATAACATTTAGTTATTAATCAACAGCACTTGTAAATAAAAGGTTACTGGTCTGGATCCCAGGAGTTTACAGCAGCTGTTTACAGTGAATAGTTATTAACCCAAAACACTTCACTTAAAACTCCAGGCAGTATGACACAGCAAAGAAAAAGTGTTTCGCCACGTACATAATAATAACAATCTGTTACCAACTCCTCCCCAAATGAACACTAGTGCCCCCTTCACATGGCTTTCTGGCTGGTGTATCGAGTTACACTTTAAGAACATTTCAGGCTCCCTTTTCAGATACCACAAAGACCCACATAACACGTGAGAAGCCATCACAAATGAACCCCCTGTAGTAGCGAGCCCAGTGGCAGCTGAAGGTTCTGTCCAGCTGAGGTTTGGCGTGGGGATGCAGTGTTTCACTGGAGTCTATGGGAGGGGGCCTGTCCCAATGAGGAGGGGCTGCTGTCTAGGCGAAGGGAGGGGGGCTGTCCCAGCTTCTCTAGTCAAGAACTATACCCTTTAGCATTTAGAACGTTCTGGAAGCATTGCTCCACATTTTTATTCCTTTGAGCGTCAGATTAAACTGTTGGGCTTTTAATGTGTGTTTGGTGTTAGCCTGTATCCCTGTGCAGCTTGTGGCCGCAGTGCATGCCTCCCGTAACAGCAGAAGCGTCAGAGGAGCTGCTGCGTTGCTCTATTTTGCACTGTTGTTCCTCACACCTGCCGGCCTTCTTTTAACGTTAAATGGGACAATTCAGTGTAGGACAGACCACGCAGGCTTAATGATTGCACACCATCACCACCCCCAATGAAGTTCCTTATTGCCAACTCCCCGGTAACCCTCGGCAAAATGTATTTTAATAACTTGACATCAGTGCAGGTATCGCTCATCATCCCACACAGCAGCGTGGGTTGGGCTGCGGGTGTTTTTCTCAGATGTGCAGTCATTCATCACACCAGCAAAGACAGAACTGTAGGCTCCACAGGCTCACTCACACACCCGCGTTATCGGACATCCGGGCCGGTACCAGCACCTGGGGTGCTGCCGGATGGCTGGACACACACTCGGCCGGCTGCCTGCTCTTATCTTATCCAGCCCTGCCCCTGGTATCAGTCCCTGATTTGCAAAACCACATCAGCACTCCTGGCTGGCAAACTTTTTCAGTGTGATACACCTTGCTCTGAGGTTGTAGAGGTGGGGTCGGGGGGATGGCTGTAAGCTCCGAACATTTAATCTGAGTAATGTCTCTGAGCAGTAGCCTGGCCTCAGGTACTCAAGAAGCCCCTCGGGTCAAACGGCACCATGTCGAGTTTCTGCGTCTATGCGGATGCACTTATTGGCTGGTTCTCTTCATATCGTCCGACTGCCAAAGGTCGAGTTATCAGACTGTCCTTATCAGTGGTCCATAGGCAGCAGGGACTTGCTGCGGTCGTACTGTGGGTGAGTCTAGACCACAGGACTCCAAACCCCAAATGGTTTTTTATCGCGACGGCGTGCTGCTGATGTTGGCCCTTGGTGACGTTCCAGTTCTCGCACTCTGCTCCTTAAATGGGTTTTTTCACACAGGTTCCCCACAGCCTGCTTTTTCATGTGTCCTTCCCAGCCTTCCAATGTACCTTCTTTCGTCCCTCGCGCTTCCGGGATGCGGGTTATGCAGATAACTGCTGAGACTCCCAGCTTTGCATCAGGTTCCACCTAAATTATTACTGTCAGCTTCTGTCTGCCCCTTTCTTACTGTGAAGAGATAAGCGATTGTTAGCTGCTAAAATTTCAGTAGAGAAAACAACAAACCATCGGCAGTTTGCATAAGACGACTACCGGCAGTGTGATACTGAGACAAAGCCAGCATCGTTTCCCAGACAACAGATGGGAGGCCGAAAGAAAAAAGCAGACGACTCCAGAGAAGTCCAACCCCAACGTTCGTGAATCCCCATCACCTTAAACCTGCCCCTCCTAATGCAAGGTGCATTATCACCGAGTCTTTAGCTCAGTCTGAGCTTCTGATTTTTCCAGGCAAATGCTGAGGGGAGAAGTTATCTTCTGGGACTCGATGGAGTTTAATCTTTTTCTCTGTATGTAACCCTTTATTTTGCCTGTTTTATAGTGAAGAGGCACATGCGTGGGCTTTAGGAAGCTAAGGACGGCCTCACGTCCCTGCAAGATGAATCCGAGGATTAGAGAAAAGAACCGTGTAAAGAACTGAAGGAGCAGAGTGCCCCTGGCCACAGCACCCCCACCATCAGCTATGCTTCTGTTTTCGTGAGCTGTTCCTCTCTTTCTGAGTGAGGCTCTGCCCGAACGCCAGGTCAACTGGCTGAAAGGGAAAAAAATGGCGTGTGTGGAGGCCTGGGAAGGCTCTCCAGCGGAGCGTGAGAGGAACAGAAGAGGCTGCTCTGTCCTTCGGCCAACAGAGCTGGAGTCGCCATTAGACCGCTTCGTCTAGCCGCCAGGAACACACTCAGCGCGGCCTTTGAAGTCGCCCCAGCTTATGATGGACCCCATGAAAGGTAGAGTGGAGGCGGATGGGTCTGCCAAAAGGCGCACGTGTCCAGGGGGTCGCTCATGGTCGCTTGTGACCATATCTGAGCTGCAAACCACACAGCTTTGTAATAAAAGAGGAATGAAGGAAAATACAAGAAAAGGAAGCATATTGGAAGGTGGAATGAAGCAATGATGAATCATTTCATTCAAAATATAGGCTGAAAATATCTTTTTTTTTCCCCAAATGATTTTTACCGCCTCCTTTAAAATATATTATCCTAACTTTATGCATTGTCTTCAAACGGCCCTGTCTGCAGTGTTAATGGCATTGAGCACGGTGTCCTGCTCTCCTGCCCCCCACCCCCCATTCATTCAGGGCCCTGACATTTGCACCCATATTTATAGCTGTAGTAAATATTAGGCTGCTCTATATCACACTTTTTGTCCTCCGTTACATTTCATCCGACATTTCTTTTTTTGCCAGCCTTTTACTAAAAATGTGCCATTCAGCGAAGGGAGGGATGTGAGTTCACTGAATAAGCTAATTCTGCGTGTCACTCCGTGGACGTAATTACACAAGCAAGCATAAGTGTTTAGAAAAAGATGCCTTTGTATCGGGTAATTTCACCGCTGCCCGGCTCAGAAATTGCTGCCATTTTCCTTGTTTCGATAAAGAGCAAGAGAATTATGGGTTGGGAAGAGATTAATAAATAAAAGCAGGCTGAATCTGGCACTGGCATGTGACTGGTGGGGAAAGTAGCTCTTTTGTTCAGAAATTGTCATTTTCTATCTCTGTCATTCTCAGTCTCCCTTTCCAGTAGTTTGGGGGAGCAGGACCAAGGGCACTAATCCCAGTTCATTCCAGTAAGATGAGATGTGCCGAAGACACGCTACACCCAGGACCTAGGGCACTAATCCCAGCACACTCCAGTAACCTGAGATGTGCCGAGGGCACACTACACCCAGGACCTAGGGCACTAATCCCAGTTCACAACAGTAAGATGAGATGTGCCAAGGGCACACTGCACCCAGGAACTAGGCCACTAATCCCAGTTCACTACAGTAAAATGAGATGTGCCGAGGACACGCTGCACCCAGGAACTAGGGCACTAATCCCAGTTCACTCCAGTAAATGAGATGTGCCGAGGACACGCTACACCCAGGAACTAGGGCACTAATCCCACTTCACTCCAGTAAACTGAGATGTGCCAAGGGCATGCTGCGCCCAGGTACTAGGGCACTAATCCCAGTTCACTCCAGTAAAATGAGATGTGCCGAGGGCATGCTGCACCCAGGACCTAGGGCACTAATCCCAGTTCACTCCAGTAACCTGAGATGTGCCGAGGGCACGCTGTACCCAGGAACTAGGGCACTAGTCTCAGTTCAATCCAGTAACCTGAGATGTGCCGAGGGCATGCTGTCCCCAGGACCTAGGGCACTAATCTCAGTTCAATCCAGTAAGATAACATGTGATGAGGACACGCTACACCCAGGACCTAGGGCGCTAATCCCAGTTCACTGCAGTAAAATGAGATGTGCAGAGGGCACGCTGCACCCAGGACCTAGGGCACTAATCCCAGTTCACTACAGTAAAATGAGATGTGCCAAGGACAAGCTACAACCAGGACCTAGGGCACTAATCCCAGTTCACTCCAGTAAAATGAGATGTGCCGAGGGTACGCTGCACCCAGGACCTAGGGCAGTAATCCCAGTTCAATCCAGTAAACTGAGATGTGCCGAGGGCACGCTGCACCCAGGACCTAGGAGCAAGACACTAAATGCTGTAACTTGTAGATAAAGCAAAATTTGCGGTAACAACAAAAAAAATTCAGTCAGTTATTCTCAATGCATCAGTCAAAAGTGAGGATACTTAGTAATCTCTCTGAAGTGTGGTTTGGGTTACTGAACAAGGCCCTTAACCCCAAGGAAATGAAGGGTTGCTTTGCACAAAAGCCTTTGCTAAATAAGGAAAAGTGAATCCAGTAAGAGATACATCAGCTATAACAACCAGTGGCGGATTAACAAGGTCCGGAGCCTTTCCTGAGCCCCCTCCCCTAACCCCACTCCCCAAAATGACACAACAATTAACTATCAAACTATCAAATGTTATTAACTATAAAATAATTTCCACATAGTCAAAGAGAATGTGACACTGTATCAAAGGAGAGCAATCGGAAGATCAGCTTAATTCAATTCAATTCAATTCAATTTTATTTATATAGCGCTTTTAACAATGGTCATTGTCTCAAAGCAGCTTCA
>JAABNX020000002.1:14508807-14523081 GCA_015163995.2 Mormyrus lacerda | reverse complement strand
CTTCTGTGAATAAATATCAAGTAATTGCCTTCCTAATAAATAGAATATTGCATTTTGTTGTTATTTCTAGTAGAACTCCAACAGCCAATTCATGATTTTTTTCTATTTTTTTTTTTTTTCATCAGTCCATTTTCTGAAATCACTTATCCTATTCAGGGTCTATGGGGGTCCAGAGGCTGTGGGCACAAGTCAGGGAACAACCCCAGATACTGCGCCAACCGATTGCCGAGCACAAGTCAGGGAACAACCCCAGATAGGGTGCCAACCGATTGCAGGGAACAAGACAGGGAACAACCCCGGATAGGCGAATGACTGTGCATAACTGTGCATAACACTACTGCAGCCAACCCATTGCAGGGCACAAGGCAGGGAACAACCCCGGATAGGGCACCAACCCATTGCAGGGTACAAGGCAGGGAAGAACCTCGGATAGGGTGCCAACCCATTGCAGGGTACAGTCACACACCATTCAACACAAGCACACCTAGAGGCAATTTGGTAATGCCAATTAGCCTCAACATATTTTTGAACTGTGGGGGAAAACCGGGGTACCTGGAGGAAACGCTGTGATGACACGGGGAGAACATGCAAGCTCCTCACACATGAGACTAAAACCCAGATTCCTGAGGTATGAGGCGACAGTGCTAACCATCATGCCACCCATTATAGTTTTGTAATAAATGAATAGTAAAATAAATATTTTCCCCCAGAAGGGTAGTACCTGGATCATTGCAGATGTGAATATGCACTTTATTTTCCGTCTAATGTGAATAATATTGATGTTTTATTGATTTTTAGGGGTGCATTTTGGTGGAAAATGTTGACTCATTTGGTGGAAAATGTTAGAAATTGACTCATTGCACACAGGATTACTCTGGAATATTTTAGCAAACAGTGTTTCAATTTGGACAACTAGATAGAGTAAGTTCTTTGCATTCCAACAACATGTGATTCATATCTGTGCATGATACCGATCCGAAGTTACGGGCCAGAGATTAATGGGTGCCAAAATCAACGCATTTTTCGTTTGTTGGGTTCTAAGGGTAAAGTAGCATGGAGGACCAGTATACCCTCAGGGATTTTTGCAATAAAATCATTGTGAACAAATGCATAATCTTCATCCATCCATCTATCTTTCATAACCGCATATTAACAAACTAACCCAAGTAAAACACTGCTACTTGCAGGGACACCCTGCACCAGTCCATCACAGGGCAGGGGACACCCTGGACGGGATGCCAGTCCATTACAGGGCACATTCAAGCAAAAGGGTCACACACTATAGACAATTTCGAAAGACCAGTTAGCCTAGACGCATGTCTTTGGTCTGTAGGAGAAAAGCAGACTCCATGAAGAAAAGCCTTAGAAACTCCAGGGGTGGATGTTGGATGAATATATTATACAGTAAACATGAGGAACAATGTAATTAATGATCACATTTCAAAGTGTTTTCCGTATAAGGACTGGATTAGTGAATTTGACTGTTAGATTCACACTTAAGAGTACAGGCTGATCTTATACCAATTATAGATAGAAGTAAATTGTAATATTGACGCCAGTCTAGGATCAAAAGGGACAGTTTGGATCTAGCAGAATCAAAATCCTTTGTTGACAGCCTGCACCTTGAATGATGACTCAGCCAGCATGTCCCATCACCACTGGGGAGCAGACCACTGATTCACTTTGTGCAAGATCGCATAGCCTGTAAGATGTGATGACCTTCCATGAGATGCCCCTGGGACTGCAGGTGAATCAGTTTCATTCATTGCTCCAGTTCTCTCTTTTTGCATTGCCCCACACAACACATAGGCCAGCATTAGACAAAGGTCATAATGAAATGAACCCCTTTCGCTGAACTCACTGTCAATGTGACCACAGATACACTGATACACATATAGCACAGCACGTACCTGAAAAACCACTGGTCAGGGAGCCTTTCCAGAAATTGCTCTGCTGAAGCACTAATATTCCACAACAAAGCTCTCAGAATTCATCCCAACTACTTGAAGTTTTAAATGAAAAAACAGCCCTATTTAGGTCTGACGTGAGTGCCTTAATTCATCATCATGGAGGGCTCAGGCTTCTCAGACCCCCCATGAAGACACTGCGGTTGCATCAGGGCAGCATTTCTCATCTGGCTAATCCACCCCAACCCCCCAATCCCTTCTCCTACTGAGACTGGAAAGAAACTGAGGAAATATCCAATGAAGAGACCATCTCTATAAAGCATGATGAAGGATATGGGGGCTGGAGACATTAAAATGGGTTTTGTGATCTGCATCACTTGGATCCAAGCCAAACATGCCCCTCCCCAGAATCTGTGCACCCAGGTCCAGATACAAAACTACATCAGAGAATGCAGATCCCAAAGAACATTGTACTGCAGACTTGTATTTGAGTGGGTTTGCTTCTAAATAAGATGGTAGTCATTATATGAAGA
Source organism: Mormyrus lacerda (assembly GCA_015163995.2). Lineage (NCBI taxonomy): Eukaryota > Metazoa > Chordata > Actinopteri > Osteoglossiformes > Mormyridae > Mormyrus > Mormyrus lacerda. The sequence continues at coordinate 14,520,641 of JAABNX020000002.1, read as the reverse complement.
TTTAAGAGTGTCTGCTAACACCGGGCAGAGCGTCTGTTTGGGTTTATTGATGGTGCCACTGGCAAACACGATGCAGCACTAGCTATTTTGTTATCAGCAAAAGAACCATCTCAGACAGCAGTTAGCAGGCAGGCATATGAGCAGAGGAGCTGACATAACTATTAATTCTATCCAAAAAAAATGGCAAAACATTAAGAGAAGACCTTCTCGTAGAGTAGCACTCTGGCTATTTCGCCAAGGTATGGGCTTGAATGCCCCACAGCTAATCTCACAAGGCTAAAAGAGGCCGCGTTTGCGTGGCTGTGACTAGCCTCTTGAGGGCATCGCCCCAAAGGGACGTGCATTTTTGACTATTTGGAAAACCACAATCAGAAAGTAATTCAGGGCCAGCCAATGATGCAATGTCATGACAGAGTGACCTGGGCATGGTGACTTTGGAGGCAAGGGCTCAGATGTAATCCGCATTCTCCTGAAAGCGGGATGATAAATCCATTTTAGGAGGTTTAGCACTTCAGGTAGGAACCGGAAGATAGTGATGTGTCGTCATTAAACCCAGGCAACCCACATTACAGAAATATCCCCTGCCTTTCTGTACTATATTCAGAAGAGCTTCCATGCTGTAATGGCCTGGTCCCATAATTCCTTGCTTTCTCACAGCAATGCCAACAGCCAGTAAGAGAGATTGGATAAGAAGCTTGAGTTTTCCTCTCTTCTATTGTCCACAACAGTCATTTGCTTTAAGGTGATAACTGTCCTTCACCTGTTAGCGAGAAGGTTTGAAGGGACTCCAGAGATTTTAGCACGGAAAGGATGTTCAGGGCTCTCAATTATACTCCTGCTATTCTACCTGCAGAAAACAGTCCCGAATCAAAAGGCATGTGATGCATGGATGAAAAAACTACTTAGGATCAATTCAAAGGGTCATTGGAAAGCGGCAGCCATTTTAAACCAGCTTGAAGCTCAGCCGGTCTGCCACGACGTGTGATGCGAGGCCTTCCCAAACAGCATGAGCATGGCTAATAAAGTGTGACGGAGTCAGTGCTCATCCTTCCTCATCTCCTGACCTATTCTGACTCTTCTGCTTTTCCAGATAATGTCCCTGCTTAATGTTATTAATGCTCAATTTCCTCCAATTAGGGGAATCTTGCACACTCGGATGGGGGCCAACAGGAAAATTAATGCTCCAGCCGGACGGCTAGAGTCTGTCCTGGCCTCTGCAGAGATGATGAATTGTAGACAAGGGGATGTGGATTAGTGAAGGCCGCCACCCCCTATTCCCCCCAGCGTCTTCCAATTAGCTTGAGCGAATTGCGCCACACGCTGATCTCCTCCGTTAATCGTGCCCCTCCCCCCCACCCTTTTCATTGGCATGGTAATGACAAGCTGGCTGTGGCCATGCTGATCCTCTGCACAGCCCAGCCCCCCTGCTGGCCTGGGAGCCTGTGATGGAGTGCCAGTGACACCAGGAGAGGACGTCCTACTTAGCAGCCCCCACCCCTCATCACACACACACACATACATCCCATTAGTGGCCTGGATAAAAGAAGGCATACGCTTACTTCTTCAAATAGCAGTGATGATGAAAGCAGCGATGCCATTGCTGATAATCTTCAGTGAAATCTCAGAATGCACTCTCTATGCTTTGTGTGTGTCATCGTACCAATATTCTCACAAGCACAGCATTGTGTTTTTTTGTGTATTTGCATCACTAGTGACACGTAGTAGGCAGCAAGTGAGATGAGTGTCTGGGGACCAGTAGGCAGAGCATGCGATGGACCCTAACAGAACACGGCCTGAAGCAGCACACTAGTGGAAGTATGTCCACAGGCATGAGCCAAAGCCTGGACACCGTGGAACTGCACTTCTTACCCATATTAATCTTGGGGACATTGTATCAATGATGAAGGGCTATCGCTGAATCTCCCTGAGTCCCCCAGTCACCCAAGGCAGCTGTGTTTACCTTCCCAATCACATCTATAGCCCCTCTGTAACTTGTCATTATGACGACTGTACCTGAAGCATAATATCACACTAAACACCTGGAGCATAATTCATCCATCCATTTCCTGTAACTGCTTATCCTATTCAGGGTCATGGGAGGTCCGGAGCCTGTCCCAGAAGCTACAGGTGCAAAGCAGAGAACAACCCAGGATGGGGCACCAACCCATCACAGGGCAAACTCAGACATTATTCACTCACACAAGCACACCTACAGACAATTTGGTAACTTCAATCTACCTCAACATGTTTTTGGAAACCTGAGTACCCCGAGGAAACCCCATGATGACACAAGCACAACCAACATGAAGCCACAGTGGAGACTCAAACCCTCGTGCCAGAGGTATGATGCAACAATGAGAACCACCCCATCCCCATGCCCTCTTGCTCACAGGAAACACCTGGAGCATAATATTGCAGGAAGTACCTAGATCATAATATCAGAGGGAGCATGATATAGCAGGAAACACCTGTAGCATACTGTAATATTGCACGAAACACCTGGAGCATAATATCACAGGGAGCATAATATTGCGGGAAGCACCAGGAAGCACATAGAGATAATGTCACAGTAACACAAGGAACACAATATCACAGGAAATACCAAGATCATAATATCACAGGAAGCAGAATATCACAGGGAACACCTGGAGCATAATATCACTGGGAGCAGAATATCACAGGGAACACCTGGAGCATAATATCACTGGGAGCAGAATATTGCAGGAAACACCTGGAGTATGACGACCCTATCTACGGGTCCTATAACTGTCTAAGATGCTATGACGATCCTACCTACAGGTCCTGTAACTGTCTAAGAAGTTATGACGATCCTACCTACAGGTGCTGTAATTGTGTAAGATGCTATGACTACCCTATCTACGTGTCCTATAACTGTCTAAGATGCTACAACAACCCTACCTACAGGTCCTGTAACTGTGTAAGGTGACACAGCTGTGTCTAACTTCTTGCTGCTTTTTGTTGCTTTCATGATCCCACCAAGGAAGTAAGTGAATAAATGTGGAAGAAACCATTTCAATGCTCAATACCATCAGGCCAAAGAGTCTATACTCTACTGTATATTTTTAGGGTTAAAAGCTACTCACTAAATTTAATGCAGTAGTGCTCCACTGCTTAATATTCAGCTTCAAATACTCATCATAAAGTTGAGCATGTATTGGTCCCTGATCTTTGATCTGTTCCATGCTTGCTGGTAATGCCTTTTGGGTGCTGGACATGGTCTTTGACCACGCATTAAGGGGGCCGCACTTTTCTGTGGGACCAGCAGCGTTCTTTTATCCTTATGGAAAAATTTATAGGAAACATTGACGTGAGCGTGTGCAACAATTTCTGCTGTGTATAAACAACTTATCTAAACCATGTCATGCTCAATCTGCCAATGCTAACCACACCATCCTCTCAATAATTGACTATTCATGATGGCAATTTAATGTGCCATAATTAAAAAATTATGCAGCAACTGTCTGATTCCCTTAATTGAATGAATGCAGAATTATGAACATTACATTTTCCATTTTAATTTGTTACGATTTTCTAATGTTAATTTGGTCAGGACGTACTTTCTCTTCGCTTTCAGAAAAACAGCCTGGTGTTCATGGCTCCGGACATACATGTGATTATTTTGGTCACACTTTTACCACTTTTCCATTTATTTCATGAATTGCAGATTTTTCATTCTTGTTAAGCACTGGAAAGTTGAATGAACAACTATAAATGAAAATAAAACAAGTTTCCTTTATAACATGGAAAGAGTATGTAACAGTGCATGTCTGACATCCTATTAACTGGTTGTGTGCTGATGGCATTAAATTCTAGACTGTCCGTTAACTTTAAATGCACCCATTAACCGTTTCATCCCATGAAATAGAGCAGTATTGAATATCCCTTGTAGAAACAAAGCCTCACATTTTCTCTGCTGTTATAACTTCTAGATGAGGCTACTTTGTTGAATCAAAGATATGACATTTTCTTTGTAATAAAGGTACTCAAATGGTGAACATACTGTTAATTCATTTGTCAGCAAAGGATATTGAGTCTATTTTTAGTAAACGCTAAGTTAGTAACATGCAAATGTAGAAAATCTCAGTGTGTACAAAACTTATAACTGGTAGTATACGCCAACTTTTCTTGGTCCTGAGAGCTGCAAGCAGAGTTTGGCTCACAGTCTATGAAATAAGCAGCCATTTTGTGTCACACAGCTATACGATCTTAGAGGTGGACTCTTCCATTGGCCATTGATAGGGGTTGCTTGCTGAATGTAACATCTCAGGCAGGAGAGCGGGGGTATATGTTTGAGTGACCCCACAGTCTGAAGGCATGAATTCCTTCATAAACCAAAAGAAGAGATGGAGGCACCTGAGTTAAAAACAGGGTTATAAGTTTCCACTATAATTTAGAGATCAGTGACCATTGTTGACACGCTGTAGCACACAGTGCCCAACAACAAAATGTGTCCTCTGCATTTAACCCATATGTGACATCATGACATAGCAGGGGGCAGCTAACTCAACACATGGGGAGCAGTACCTTACTGGTCAGGGATTCAAAACTGCAATCTTTCAATTATAAGTGCACCTCTCTAACCGTTAAGCCACCACTGCCCACCACTACATAACTATTCATATGTATAGATTCAGACCATCTGTGAAGGAATGTCTGGTCCTGCACAGAGACTTTAGCATGGTCCTGGCCTGTTTTCCAGAACATTTCCTTTTGCTATGCAGTCATGACCATCATGGCAGCTGCCTTTCTCCCTGCTTTCATAGCTGCCTGTCTCTGTGCCTTCACAGTTGTCTCTCTGCTCTCACAACTGTATCCCTGCTATCACAGCTATTTCCCTGTTCTCACAGGTGTTTGTCTCCCTGCTCTCACAGCTGTCTGTCTCCCTTCTCTCACAGCTGTCTGTCTCCCTTCTCTCACAGCTGTCTCCCTGCCTGCTCTCACAGCTCTCTTCTTGCTCTTACAGCTGTCTGTCTTCCTGTTCTCACAGCCCTGCTCCACAGCTGTGTCTTCCTGCTCTCACAGCTGTCTGTCTCACTGCTCCACAACTGTCCCCCTTTTCTCAGTGCTGTCTCCCTGTTCTCACAGTTGTCATTTTGGCAATGGTTACCCTTATGGATAATGACTGGTAGTCAGTGTAGCCTTCGAAAGTCTGTCTGTAAGCAAAAAACTGAATAAATCCCAGTGAAAAGCCACAGAGATGATTTTTAAAAGCCGAGAGGATTTACATTTGTAACAGCAAAAACTAAAGTGCATCCTGGAGATTTTCATACACTGTGGAGTAAAATGGAAATAAGCCACAACGTGTCAAAGTGAGTCTCTTCCCACTTAGATCTGCATACAGATTCCATCTGAGCCCCATCACCCAGGCAGACACATTTGTTTCCATTGACCCAGCTTCGGAGCTTTCCTGCCGTTTTGCTTGTGCTTTGTGTGCATGATTAAAAATGCGTTTCTGTATGTAAATGCAGTGGTGTTGCCATGTCGGCCTCCGTGTCTCACTCCAGAGTGAATACTCGTTACCAAGCATGTATGCCGTGTTCTCACTTGCTGGCTGGGTAGGGCAACTGAACATCAGTGTGCAGGCTCTGAAATCACTGATGTGTTGAGCATTTCCTCTCAGCTGCATGCATTACTGAGCACAGAGTTGAGATGTTGAGTGAACCCAGCTCCAAGGAGGAGAGACAGAAAAAGATTTATTCACTGATGTGTGGGGTGTCTATTATCTTCAAAAGTCCCAGGGGCCTTTTGCTGTTTCCCAACCTCAGAAGTAAATACAACTACCCATTTTCAGGTTAGCTCCATATTGGCCAGAGAACTGCTGCAAAATCCTGTGGTTAAGCACCTTTTACCAACATCACAGATCAGCTACATTACAATGACCACTGTATCATGTTGAAAATAAAAAGTATGTGTTTTCTACCATAGTGGTTGTTGCACAGTGTCTGGATATGTAAAACAACAAGCCTGCAGAAGACATCCTTACTTCAGATTCCTGTCATGTGACTCTGAAAGAGATTTGTAACCAATAAGCTCCTTCTAAAAGCAACATATTTAACAATGGCAAAATGATTTGTAAATCATCGAGCTGTGTTGCTTATGTTTTCTAAAACATAAGCCATTACTGCGGTCTTTTGAAATGCAGCGCTGTTCACAGGCCAGCTCTTGGTCAGCATGCATGGCTGATCCCATGACCAGAGAGCTTTTCTGAAGGCACCAGGGTGATGCGCACATTCCAGTTAGCATGTTTGCCAGCTTCCTTGTTTTTCCAATGAGAGACTCAACAACGCCAAGTGTCCCTTGATTTTGTTTACAGCACCCAGGAGCTGCTGGTGCATTTGTATGAACAATGCATTTCCCTGAATGCCTTGAATGCCACATGAAGCTTTTCATCTTCAAGAACGACAGATTCAGGCCAATCAAATAGGCTGAGGGTCAAAGTCCAATGAGATATAAGAAAAATAAAAAGTGACCCCTAAAATCAGGGCCCTGTTTCCTCCTCTCAGTCAGGGTGGGTGTCATGGAGCACGTGTGTCCATAGGCGTGTCCAAATGTGAGGGTGCCCCGTAGAGCACAGCTGAAGCGTAAACACAGACTGCACTTCCCAAGCACACCAACAGCTGCTGGAAGATTTACAGCAAATGTTGGCCACAATACCTACAGGCTGCATAGTGTTATAGACTGACCATTAACAGGAAAAATCACCATCACACGTATCATGAGAGCTCACAAAAAAATCAATTATCAGTAAAAGTAGCAATGGAATCCTCTTTAATACATATTAATACATTGTTAAGCAAATCCAGCCAAGAACAGAATTAATTATTCAGCACCCTCACATTTCTGCTCTTCATACTAGTATAACCCTTTTGACTTTCACCATTTAAAGTTACCAAAGCAGTAATATATATATATATATATATATATATATATATATATAAAAGTAAGAATAACTTCTATTAATGACCAAAGGAAACAGTGGATACCTTCAAATCAGTATGTAAGAGATTCCTAACAACAAAAATTAATGATTAATTAATTAAAATTAATTACCACTGAAAGCATACTGAAAAAAATTAGTCAGGAAAAATGTATAATATGGACTATACCTTATAAACCATATTTTTAATTATGATACTCTGTAAATAAACTGTTTCCAGATTTAAGAGATTAAAAAGAAATCGTTTTCAGCTGAAACTTTAAAAGAGCATTCGTTATCAGAATGACTCTATTGCCCCCTTTTGGTTATTATTACTCATGACACACGGTTGTACAGATTTGAGCCGCTTCGTTAATGTTAACATGCATTGCAGTCTGGACTGAAATTAGCATTTAGGATTTAAAAAGTCAGCCAAAATCCTAAACAACGCAAAGTAAATCTTTTTTAGGTCTTTTCCCCGAGAACTGCTGCTCTGTCTGACCTTTTCACATGTGCCCGTTGCTGTCTTCTTGGCATTTTCAAAACAAAGGTTAATAACGGACATTGGAGTTGGACAGAAGGTCAGCAGCATCCCAAATTATGCTACAACCAAGTTGTTTAACCCTACAAAGCACTAAAGGTAGAGACCCCCGGGCTTGGTGTTTCCCCCATTTTCACCCAATCTACAACTCTGCTCTTATCATAAAATTTAAAAGTTAAAAGTTATAATTAATGATAACCACCAATTTCTTGTCCTTGTTTTGCTTTGTATGTACCTATATTACTGAGGAACAACAAAAAAAATATTTTTAATATTTTATTTGGTATAATATTAGAGTCAACGTATTTCCTGAAATTCATAAATAATCCCATGAGCTGCCATTTCGGGTTCCTGTAATGCAGCAACAAATGGTACCTTTTCATTGAGCCATCCGACATTACGCAGCCTATATGCTAAGTTTTAACAAAATTCTATGCCTCGTAACATGTTTCGTGCAGACATTAGTTATAAATAGCATTTTCCACTTTCCAGCATCTGGCTAATTCACCATCTGTTGTTTACTTTGCCCTTAAGCACATCGAGCAGACCCATGGCATCCTGGTCAGTGTTGAGTATTTGTAGATATTTGATATTTATTCCATTAAAAATGATACAACTGTACAATGCCTGAAGGAAGGAAGGCAGTTTTAAACATGGTAGAGTTTCTTCTTTGCACAATAACATCCCATTTGCTCCCATAATGATAATGCACATGAGCTCAATGAGATGTTACTGTCCATGATCTAGAACATTGTTTCTCAACCTTTCCAACCACACAGCTCATCTATTCATCATTTATCATGTTGGCGGTCAACTGAGTCAAATGTCTTACAAAAATTGACAAAGGCTACAAAGAACCTCTACCAACATGTGCTTCATGAGAACCCTCAGTGCAAGGATACAGTCGATGGTAGACTTCTTAGGCGTAAAACCAGACTGACAGGCAAGCAAGTGATTGTGGTTAAAGATGACCCTAGCAAGGACCTTACCTGGCACTGAAAGTAGTGTTATCTCCTTGTAGTTGCCGCAATCCAGGCGATCACCCTTCCCTTTCCATATCGGGACAAGTCTAATTTTACAGTCAGCTGGGATGACGCCTGACTCCCAAATGGAAGTAAAGATTGCCTGCAATCCCAGGAGTACAGCCTGGAGAAGTTCACTCGGATACCACAGATCCCTGCAGTCTTCCCTACCTCCAGCTTATTCATCACCTGTGCAATCTCAGTGAGATTGGGTGGTTCACAGCTGATCAGAGGATCAGCTCTGAAAACTGTGGTCCCAGAGATGTTCAACATCCCAGCTGAAGGGTCAGCTCAAACTGCTCAAAGTAGCTGGCCCAGTGGGTCACAAGTGCAGTGTCACCTATAAGGACTGTTCCATCATTCGCCCTGAATGCAAGTCTTCAAGAAACATGTACAAAATGCTTCGAATTTTCTATAAGCAGGACGTGGATCACTAGACCACAGATGGTGTGTCACTTGCTCACAGATTCATCTAACATATACCTCTTTATCAGTCCTCAGAGCCCTCACAGCTGTCCTTGCCATTTCCCGGTACAGATCAAAGTTGCCACCAATTTGTGCACTATGAATCCTCTCAATAATATCCAGGATGCCCTGAGACATGAAAGACCTCCTTCTGGAAACACTGGGGACACCAACACAAGCAACCTTCAGGGTCTTATCATGGAAGGTCTCCCACATCACATGCATCCAAGTCTGCAAGTTCTACAGACAAACTGTATGCAAACTCTTCAGAAACAGCTTGATCTTGGAGTCTGGCTTAGTCCAGCCACATTCTACTAGTAGGTGGCAGCCTACTGGATTTAAGCTGAATCGTCAGAGTAGCAACAACAAGTATGTGGTCAGAATTCACAAACTGGACACTTCTGTAGACCTTGCAGTTGTGCAGGAGCCTCTAGCATCTGCCTACAAAGATGTGGTCAGTCTCCTTTGCCACACTGCCAGTATTGGAGTACCAAGTCCAACGATGTGGCTCAAGGCATTAGACCCAGAATCCAGCGACTCACAGACCCTGACTTTTCACAAAGTCATGGAACATGGAGCCACTTTCACCCCAGTCTCCAGGCCCATAGGGACCAACACAATCCTCATAGCTAGCCAGTGCCAGTGGTCGCATTTAAGTTACCCATAACCATAGTAATGTCACCTCATGGGTACCCTTCAACTACCGAATGAAGCTGTGAGTAAAATGTTTCCCTTAATGAGACATCACTCACCATAGTCGGCACACAAGGAATGCCTTAGCCCAGGGTGGGCAATCTTATCTTCATAGGGCCGGTGTGTATGCAGGCTTTTGGGATAACCTGTAGGTCAGCTGTTCAAACCCAGGTGTGAGGACTCTTCAGCCAATCAGTCCTCAAATTAGTAATTTAATTAGGGAGTTGCAGCGAAAACCCGCATACACACCACCTGTTGGCGCATAAGATTGCCAAACAAAAAACAAACAAACAAATTTATTTTTGTATAGCGCATTATCACTACATTACATCGTCTCAAAACGCTTTACAGCATCCCCACCCAAAGCCCCCAGTGAGTAAGCCATACGCGACAGTGGCAAGGCAAAACTCCCTAGAAGGAAGAAACCTTGGGAGGGGCCAGACTCAAAAGGGGAGCCCATCCTCCAGGGACCGGCAGGGAAAGTCAAATACAATAAAATTTGAGACACAAACGGGGAGCAGGGGGCAGATGACAAGCCGGTGCCGATGCTCCCTCCAATCGCCAGGCAACCAGAAGGCAAGGAGTGGGTCATACAAGGAAGATGACGCAGGCAGAACGGTGAGCAGGATGCATGGACGTCACTGGAAGTGGCGACGTCACATGTTGCAGAGTGTGCTGGATATCTTGATAGAAAGATCTTGCCCACCCCTGCCTTAGCCCGAGTCTCATAATATGCCCATTGAAATATCAGACACCATTGGAAGGAGTCGAACCCTGAGTATGGCAGCCATCAGACCAACCAGGCCAAAAGTAGATATACCTACCTACAGAGTTTTAGCCACAGTCTACGTACCTCAGAGAGTGCTGCTACCGAAACGCGGAATTTACGAAGCTCCCCCAACAGCAGAGGAAGATGGTCATCTTGTCATGGGCCGCTTCGAGGAAGCCCCTTATGTCATCACGCGGGGCTTCTCTTACACAACCTCGGATATTCCAAGAAGGGAATCTAGTAACAGCTGGAGTTCTCCCTTCCCACCTGCTCCGGGAACCGGTAGAACTGGTAACTGTACACCTCCCTCTGTCAGCTGAGTTCCATCGGGGTTAATGAATAGTCAGACTTATTCATGTCTCGCTAGTGTGCTTCCTCAGAGTGGTCCATGACAGTACTCCCCCCTGGCGACCACCACCTGGCAGACGAATATGCTCCCTGTCATGACTGCACTCAAAATCAGAGATGAGAGATGGATCCAGTACAAGCCGTGCCAGAAGCCAGAACTGTTCCTCCGGACCGTACCCCTCCCAGTCCACTAAATATTGAAGGCCCTGACCCTGGGGACAGACATGCAGAGGTCATCCACATACTATTATGAGTTCGAGCAGTTCTGTCTTGTCATACCCCTTTACGTATCTGTACCTCTGCCTGCTTGTTGTCCTGACGATGGTGAATCTAGCCTAGCCCTCTGAGTATTGACAAAGATCACCTGAACACTCACTTATCCCCGGATCCTGAGTCCTGCCCTCACGTCACGAATCTGCACCCATGGCGATCGGTGAGTCCCTGGAATTATTTAATGTTGGATTAACAGTGTTAGCGGCTCCGGTACAGCATGTACTTTCCGGATGTCCAACCACTATCTCTCTGGTCAGCGAACCCCGCTTGCCTCCAGCCCACAGTATAATGGTGATCCAGGAACCTGTCGTTCATTTTTCTTCCGCTTTTCCTTCAGATCGCTCTAGTGTTGCTTATAGTATGACATTTTTGACTGGCCCCGCTCATGAATGGGCAACCCCTGCGTGGGAAACCAGGGCATCCTTCTGTGGCAACCTTTCTTGTCTTACCATAAAAATAAAGCAGGTATTTGACCGTTTAACACATGGCACAGAAGCAGCACGCGAGTTGCTCCAGCTCCATCAGGGCAATCAATCGGTATCAGGTTTCGCCATAGCGTTTCAGACCCTTGTGTTGTCCACTGGTTGGGAATGGCAGGCTCGGTACAACACTTTTTACAATGGATTATCTGAGGATATAAAGGATGAATTACCCAACTGAGAGCTACCAATGATGTATGAGGAGGTAGTCATCCTCACTATATAAGTAGATACCGTATTTTCCGGCGTATAAGACGACTGGGCGTATAAGACGACCCCCTGACTTTTCCAGTTAAAATATAGATTT
>JAABNX020000002.1:14487811-14502291 GCA_015163995.2 Mormyrus lacerda | reverse complement strand
CCTCCTTCATCCCTCCCTCCCTCCCTCCCTCCCTCCCTCCCTCTCTCTCTCTCTCACTCTCCTGCTCACTCTCCCTTTCTCTTAAAGCCCCACACCATCAGATGGTCATCTGTACAGACGGCAAAGTCAGACACAGCACCAAGGACTTCCAACATAGACGCACGTGGCCATCCCAGACACAGTGCCCCCCGCAAAACGGTAAGTAGGACAGATGGACGCCGGATGGGAGTGCTCATTATCCGCCGTTTGATGCATCACCCATTTAGTGCCGTTAAGTCAGGGAACCGCAGAAATAACCCCATGGCTGCTCAGGAAAGGAATCGTTCAGGAAAGAGAGGTGAGAAAGCATGGCATGATCTCTCAGTCTGACCAAGGCAGTTGGCATGCGAGTCATATCCTGATGCTGGAGATTGGGTCTGAGGAGTGATTTGTCAGCTGTGACAGTGGCAGCATGACTGAGCAGGAGATTCTGGTGCAGGATACTGGAAAGAGACCTGCTGTGGAGGCTCACCGGGACGTAATCCCCAGGAATCGGCCAGGCAGGGCCGTCTAGACATTCCCCTTTTCTCATTCGCTTACTCCCCCTCTCTGGGAACTGAAGTGTTACTGCGCCGCTGGTATGCATTGGACAGAAAGAAAGCCAAGGGGTGGCAAAGTGAGAAATGCGGCAAAATGGAGAACAAAGAGCAATTGCCCTACCACAAAGAGAGGCAGCCCCCCAGCAGACAGGCGAGCAGAGGGAGGGGGAGCAGCACATGTAACAGCCCCCCAACTTCAATTCCTGACAGGAGAGTCTGAGATCAATGCCTCCCCCACTCCAGGAAGCACTGAAACAGTGAAAGATGCAAACACACAATGAACGTTTCGGCTGTACTGGAAAATCATAATTGTGCACAGCAGAGGGTCTCTCAGGGACTGCACATGCCTCTCCTCATCGCCACCATGTTTCCCCATCGAGAGCAGAGAGTTTCCAGGGGCATCATCAGATGTTTCCTTCTTTCCCCCAGGAGCAAACATGTCTGACAAGCCTGACCTGACCGAGATCATGAGCTTCGACAAAACCAAGCTAAAGAAGACAGAGACAAGAGAGAAGAACCCACTTCCCACCAAAGAGGGTATGTGTCCCACGTCTGTATGCCCCTTGTCTGCTTTTAAGGGAATTCTCAGTGTGTGCAGTGCTCCGGCAGACCCTCTATCCTGTGGGCTTTGGCCCCAGGTATTCCAGTCAGCAAACTGGCACCGCTGGGCAACAGCAGCATAATGGAAGCAGCTCCTGGCCCGTGTGTGCCTGCTGTGCCACAAGAACACATTTGCATTAAGATATGGTCCGGGCTCAGTGGGGGGAACTTGCATGGTCACCTGTACATGTCAGTTTTCTCACGTAGTCCTAAGATGGCTGTTTTCATATGGATCACTCTATAAATTTCCATGCCATGATCCTGTATTGCTAAGCGGGGATGGAACACATATGCATGATCGGATGGATACATTTACAGAGGGCTCTAATAGAATATGCAAAGAGGAGCTTCATTCCAGGCATTCCGCCATCAGCACGTGCCACGCCCAGGGGTTTGCCGACCGCACCACACTCCATGTATTCAACCAAGCGGAAACAGCTGATACAATCTTGTGTGATCCAGACTTGATAAATGCTGCATTCCATCTGGAATTAAACATAAAAATGTGGCAGACTGTACTGGAAAAACAATGAATGGCTATGCTACATAGTGCAGTTTCATCCACCTTGTAACCACATGCCTAGATCAGGGATAAGAAGGGGACAGCATCCTATATGCTGCATATTCTACATCACATAGTCACATTTATTTATTAGCCGCTTTTATCCAAAGAGAAATCAGGCTCCGACAGACCCAGACATTGGGGGTTAGGGGCCACTGGTATCATCACTCTACCCGGCCTGGGATTTAAACTGGTGACCTTCCGTTTACAGGATGCTAACATACTGCACCACACACCATTCCCACACAAAGCCTTCTGATGTTTATTTGATATTGTCCTTTTCATTACTTGTGTATTGTTCCTGATGAGGAGTGTAATTCAGGGCCCTTCCCTTAGTCGCTAACGTTCTTGGTGTCGCTATGCTTCTTTCAGTCATCGAACAGGAAAGGAAAGGGGAGACATCACCTTGACCGAAAACCCCACGATTCCACGGAACCAGTCTCAGAAATGGCACTTTTACTTGACTGTTACCAAGTTTTTTTTTTCTGCCTGACTGGGGAAACACACTTCTGATATGTAGAACTGTAATTCAAAGTAGAAGATGATGACCTTCATTTAACATGGGGGTGGGTGCAAAAAGAGCGATGGAGGGGGGGTGGATGCAGGCTCTGGAAGATGATCTACTTCATGTGTCTCTGCTCTCTACTCTACCCCTTTTGATGCTTGGTTTCTGTGTTCTTCTTTGTTTATGAAAAATAAATGCAAACAAATATAAAACTACTTCCAGCATGTCACCCATCTTACATTCCAAAAGGGTATCAAAGATTTCTCTCGTTTCCAAAATTGTGACATTACTAGAATGTAGCCCCAGCACTGGGTAAAAAATTTGGTAATAGCCACAATACTCCCACCTCCCCATAAAATCCACCAGATGGCCGTTAGATCCCACAGGGGACACAGTATGGCAGCTGCGGGGGCCCGACAGCCGTGGAGACGCTGGCAATCTGGGCCACCTGAGATCAGCCCAACATGTGCCATTCAGTTCGGGCACAAAAGTAGGTCTGTGCTTCAGAACCACTAAGTACTGCAGTATTTAGATATTACTGCAAGATCGATTTTCATTATGAGCTGGAAAAATAATGGAAAGCAGAATTACAATGGAGAGGCAGGTTAATTACTTCTTTCACTTGTTGGGTGCTAATTAAATCATTTCATTTCTGAGGTGCTGTCTGAATCTGCTGAAAGTAAAATAAAGAACCTCACTGTATGTCAGCAAAATTAACACTCCAATTTACACTTTCCTTTAAGGTGGCGCTCCTTATGTGTTACGATGAACCAGTTTACTACCGCTATCCTACAAAAATAATCTTATTAATCCATTTTGCATAATCTGACTAATCCATTTTAAATAATCTTATTAATCTATTTTACATATTCTTAGTAATCCCGTATTTTTGTCTCTGTATCTCAACAAAAGCAAGATGGGATAGGCAAAAAGATCATATTCCCTCATGGATTAATAAAGTATCACTATTCTATTCTATTCTTTAATTTCTTTCCTTCCTTTATCCTGTTCTGTATTACTCTACCTAATGATGTTTAATGTATCACAACACATCCCTGTAAAGTGCTTTGGGGTGATTCTGTTGTGAAAGGCACTATATAAAAATTAATTCAATTGAATATTCTATTCCATTACAAAAGCAGAACTGTTCTATTTACAACCTGCAAAACCAAAAATGCAGATCTGAACATTAAGTAGATAAGTTAGACTTGTAGCTCTTGGTGATTATTATATATTATTTCCTAGAAATCTGAGCACATCCAATATTCACTCTTTACTACCAGAAAGAGTAAAAACTGTTAAGGACCCATTAACCTGTTTTGTTAAATTACCGATGTTGTACAAACTGAATTTTTAAAGTTTAACGTGCAGAAATTATTTCCAGTAAAAGTACATTTAGGCAAAATTAAGGTTTTGCAAAACACAATTCCTCTTATATAGAGAAAAAGTAATGTTACAAATGATATGAAAGATGATGCAATTTATTGAAGATAGCGAGTTTTCCATCAACGAGTTTAAGATGATTAACTAAGTAATACGAATAAACCACTTACGAAGCAACTTTCACCTGTCTCATTGAGACAACTTGAAAAACCACGTGGTGAGAAAATCGTCGTGTCCAGTATATGATCATGTTTCCACAGACACAATAAAGTTAATAATACGGTTTCGCACTGCGCAGATTATTTCGAACATGTTTATTTAATAATAGATTAGTAACTTTGTTGCGGAAACATTTTAAAACCACTATGCTATATTAATCTTGTACACAAATTAGGAAGCATTGCGTTTAAAACAATCAGGAGTCGCTTTCGTTAATTAATTTGTTCCACCCTTTAGTTATTTCGTCGTCGGGTTTAAGGTCTATGCCAGGCTCTAATTTTAACACTTGCTAATGGGAAAACCCACCTCAGCCGCCTCGAAACATTCCGCCGGCCCTAGTTGGTAATGGACGCCTGGGATTGCTGGCGTCAGTACTCCTGTCACCGAAGACCTACCCGTCTGGCGTACCTGCTCGCAAAACCATGTTAATTTCCCTTCCTTTATCTGTTTTTATTATTCTACTTATCTGGGTCTGGATTGTGTAAACATCCGTAAATCGTTCACCATAGTGTAAATGTACGTAGGACTATTGTGTTTGACAGTCCATGGCTGAGGAATATATGAGATGTATGCATTTTTCCAAGTAGGGACATTATCGACTTCTATGCATCTGCATTCAGTGAGTTGACGTTGTTTAATGTCGGTGACCTATTAAAACCAAGACAGCGATTGTACGAACACAGCCATATGCGGCTGCTTGCACATAATGTTCCCTAAATTCTAAATCGATGCCGAAGGTGATATTTATTATGTGGCCGAACTGAAATGAACTCTGTCTTCAGGTAGGCCCACTGTTGGATTTCGTTTGGTTTTACTTCGGGAGTATAAAAATACTCTGTCCACATAAATACACGACCCATAAAATGGGTTTAGGCCTATATCGCACGGCATATGCAAGTGAAGCACTGAGTTTGATGGTAGATGTGTTCTGTTAAGCTACGTTTCAGGTTTCCTTTATTAAACTAGTGATCCTTATGGCGGATAAGCTCTCCACAACGTTAGTACCTCTACAATAAGGCATCGAGTTTGATGGACTGTTGTTTTTAGATTATCGGCGTGTAAAACTAGATAAAATAATAATAAAATGTCCTTACGTTTAAACGACGTAGCAAGGGTAAAGTATTAATTGTCTTTGATTTTTTTCTCGAGTAGGTGTTGGGCGTTGATGTTTCTGTCTTGATGTTGCCGATATCCAATTAGCGGGGATTATTCTCACCTGCGCCCAGCGCCATTGTAATGGAAGGGAGCAGTTCTCTCAGATGAAGCTCACCGTTATTGAAAATCGGCTGAAAACTGCCCGAATGGTCGTGGAGGCTAGGGCACGCCTCAATTTGATTAAGTGCAATCCCCCGAATTAACTTTTGATTAATATCCCCTTACAAATAACAAAAGTTCAATTCAAAGTCTAATGTCAATACGAATTGTTATTAATACATTGAGGCGAGCTGTGCAAATCGGTTACATACAATGTCAGAGATGTCACGATGAGCGAACTTTGCGTCGCCAGTAAGCTCTCCGGGGACTGGTGATTTCTTCATTCGTGATCTATCCCTTGTAACTCTTTAGCCACCCAGCGTGAATGTGATAACGGTGTTTTAATTAAGTGAAACTTGCGCTCATTAAATTCGCACCCAGGCAGAGCAACATAGGCCTCATTACAAGTTGTAGACTCTGTAGAAGTTTGTCAGACACTTCTTTATTCTCCTGTTATTGGCAAAGACAATATCCATTTGTTTATAAATATTAATATGGGTACTTCGGGAAAAAATATATATTTTAAAAACTCGTTGATTTTCCTTGCGACCACTAAACATAATTACATTTCATAGAAAATATTTATGCTGAAGTCGTGTCATTTTGCATCTAGAAAAGATATTCACCCTCACTTTTCCAGACTATTTTCACACCGATTTTTTCCCCAGGGAATCACCTATTATTCCTTTATCATGAGCGCGCCACTGTCGCCAGTGTGTGACATGTTATTTGCATGACTCTTGACATGTGGTTCAGAATGACTTTATTGCTTTGTATTCAGCACGAGGGCCATGGGAAGCCGGCATCCACAATGCATGCTTTTTTAAATCCAATCAATTTTTAAATTAAATTTGTAAATGTTTAACCAAAACATGGTTCAAAAAATACATTTTTTGCAGACGAACATATTATTAAGGTTTAGAAAAGCGGCGCGAATTAAATATAAACCGTACTATCCGAGTTCCGCAATAAACAGAGTGGTGTGTATTTATTTGAATGACCACATGACAGCCTATTACACGGCTTTTAAATGCACATTGATTAGCCTGAATATTTAAAAACTGTTAAGTGTCCAATAGATTTGAACACACAACTGCTTCACATCCAGAAAAAGGTGCGCACATTAGCACTGCTGATGTGGATTTAAATGCTCGTGTAAATGAAATATATAACATTTTGTACGTTTATTTTAAATGTATTATTATACACTGTTCCACACTTCATTATCTGTCATTGCCTGGGAAAGCGAAATGTGAACACCTGGGAAACGAATGAAACGGGGGGCTATTAAAAAAAACAGTGTCAACGCTTTGAAGTGCAGCTGAGTCCGCCATTTCCTATGTCTGTAGGGCACAGCACACAATGGCCTCGCTGAGGTTCACAGTAAAATGTAAAAAGTAGAAAAAACGACCTCTCCGAGAAGACGACAGTATAAATAACTGAACTGTCCCCCTCTTCCCACTTTTCCTCATGCCTTAATTCTTTTAGCCGCCTCGTTAGTACTGCTGCCTCGGACCTCCAGAGACCGTGACACAGCGGAGTTCCCTGCCATGGGCCCGTACCAGCTCCTCGTATCCGTGCTCTTCTCAGTGGGCTGTCACCTGCTCTCCGCCACAGCGTGGTATGGTACAGCAGTTACAGGAACCAATATTCAGATTGATATTAAAGTCATGAAGAAGTATTTCAGATTAATATTGAATTGGTGTGATTTTGTGTAATTTGGTGTGATTTCAATATTATTTGCAGGTCTGTCAATAATTTCCTGATGACGGGACCCAAGGTATTTTGTTTTATTTTTGATTAGTAGTTGTAGTATGTGAGTTTAATACATAGATTAATTTGGCAAGTGAATATACGTAATTATTCGTCAGGTGCCTATGTAGACTAGTTGTGCAAGTGGTATATGAGAAGATATTAAGCTAGTTTATCAATTCATTATATCATTAAAATCATTTGTCCATTTCTAGGCTTATCTTACATACACTAGCAGTGTCCAGGCTGGCGCACAGAGTGGTATTCAGGAATGTAAATACCAGTTTGCGTGGGACAGGTGGAACTGTCCGGAGACCGCGCTACAGCTGTCTACCCACAACGGACTACGCGGAGGTAGGTTTCAAACGTTTGGACCTAAACACTTCATATTTAATATTATGAAGTCTTAAATTGCGCGGTGATATGCAGATTAACGTGTCAAATTTTCGTGTCCCAATTTTAGTAAATATCTACAAAGGTTTCAGAAATATTAAAATGAGTATATGGTGTACCTGCTGTAAAAGATTCATTTTAAAATTGAATTCTAGCCACGAGAGAAACGTCTTTTGTACACGCTGTAAGTGCCGCCGGAGTCATGTACACGCTCACCAAGAACTGCAGCATGGGAGATTTCGATAACTGCGGCTGTGACGATTCAAGGATTGGACAAATTGGTGAGAATATATTGGTGCACAGTAGTGTTTTTTGTTAATGGTCACAAATTAATGAAATTGTCGTTCATTACTGAATAATTTATATTTTGAATTTAATTAATGGCAATTTTTGCATTTTAAATTTTGCAGGGGGAAAGGGATGGATTTGGGGTGGCTGCAGTGACAACGTGGACTTTGGGGAAAACATCTCCAAATTGTTTGTTGATGCCCTTGAAACGGGCCATGATTCTCGAGCTGCAGTTAATCTGCACAACAACGAGGCCGGGAGACTGGTTAGTGTCAGCTTTCAGAATCTGCATCTTTCCCCCATCAGTGTGTTTAATGTAGGCCGACTTACAGCTTGGCTTCTAATTTATATTGCAAAATCGGTTAAATGGAAATGTGCTTATGCTGCTTCTGTCATTTGTGTAATCTTAAATTAAAGGCAGTTAAGGCGACTATGAAGCGATCCTGCAAATGTCACGGTGTGTCTGGCAGCTGCAGCATCCAAACTTGTTGGTTGCAACTCTCCGACTTTCGAGACGTTGGAAACTACCTTAAGGTAAAGCATGACCAGGCGCAGAAACTAGAGCTGGACAAGAGGCGGATGCGTGCCGGGAACAGCGCTGACAACCGAGGAGCCATCGCGGACGCCTTCAGCACCATCGCTCGAACGGAGCTAATATACTTGGAGGACTCTCCGGATTACTGCATCAAGAACTCCAGTTTGGGGCTACAAGGCACAGAGGGAAGGGAGTGTCTGCAGGGTGGCAAAAACCTTTCCCAGTGGGAGCGAAGAAGCTGTAAGAGACTATGCCATGAGTGCGGGTTAAAGGTGGAGGAAAGGAGGACGGAGACTGTTAGCAGCTGCAACTGCAAGTTCCACTGGTGCTGCACCGTTAAGTGCGAAAAGTGCACTCAGGTCGTCGCCAAGTATTTCTGTGCAAAGAGGGACAAACATCGGAGACCCTTTAACAGCACTCGGCGACGACATCGCGTGCATGACAATTAATGTTCCAAGCCCACTGTATAATAAGAGTCGATCACGTACTTATATTTTTTACAAATATTTTATTTACACTTTGATTTAAAATCGAACATGATTAACATGCAGATATGTTGCCTTATGTTTCCTATACTTTAAAAGCCATTTATGTATTACCACAGTCGATGCATTTTTTCCTCGTCTTAAACACAAATCACGCACTTTTACTAATATTGACAAATGTGTTTTTGTTCTATTTATAACAATGTAAGAGATTTATTTTTATATGCGCACGTTCCGCACGTTTAGTTTTTTCCACATGCAGCCTGTTTTGACTGTGGCAATATCATAGATAGGCGAGTTCGTAGAATAGCATGACTGTAGGATAGTTTGTGATTTTATAAATAATTTGTATAAAACGATTATTTTAAAGGTATATGATAACATCTTAAATATGTTTCCTGTATATTTTTGTAATTTGAATTCCCTATTAACTATTAAATGAATTCGTGGCTTCTAACGTGTTCGTATTTTTAATCACTTAGATTACTTTACAATTAGATGTCTGGTTTAAGCAGACTACATAAACTGGTTTCCATGACTATTTGCATGCTAAAACCCACAGTTAACTGTGGATTAAAATAATTAATTTCCACGATCTATTTAGGTGTTCTTGGGAAGGAAAAAAACTTGTGAATTGACAACTCTTTGATGTTCAACGTGGGCGTTTCTGTAGCCACCCTGCCTTCTATTGTCCAATGATGTTCCTGGGATCTTGGAAACAAAAGATCATTCTTATTCCCTCCACATATCTGTCCCATAAATTCAGAGGCAAAATTCGGCTTCTGAGTCAGTTTTTCAAAACTTGCGACTGTTTAGAAGGACGGCGAACAGCAATGAGCTCCTGTTTGTTTGTGTATTTTTTTACGCTGTACATGAACATCAACGGAAAAATCATGTCCGGATATGCTTGGTAAGTTGGGTGCTTCTGTTTTATGGATTTGGTATTCTACGATACTTTTTCGTTTTCAGTGATAATATACTTGCACTGATTATTTATTTATTTTGTTTCTTTTTAGGTCTGTAAACAATTTTCTTATGACCGGACCAAAGGTAATTATCACATTTGTCCTTCCCATATATACACCATGTACTATATACACGCACACACACGCACCAATAATTGCGGTTAGTTTTTATATGTCCATCAGTACATGCATCCATCAATCCTTGACCTACTTCCTATGGTAAAGGTCGGCGGCCTGCAGCCTATTCCAGGCCGCACAGTATAGCGCAGTGCTCACGTTCACAATAAGCGACAACAATTAGCCTGATTGCACGGAACTGTTACATGGTTGTAATAAACAATGCATCCTCTTCTCTTTATGACATTTAAAGGCATATCTCACATACGCCAGCAGCGTCCAGGCTGGGGCACAGAGTGGCATAGAAGAGTGCAAACATCAGTTCGCTTGGGACAGGTGGAACTGTCCCGAAAGTGCCCTCCAGCTCTCTACTTACAACGGACTCAGAAGCGGTGAGTTATTTGACATGCAAAAAAAAAACGTTACGTGGGCTACAATGTCTTTTCTAACCATATCGACGTAAAAGCGAGCGTTAATTATACATTTGTGCTTTTAGCAACCAGAGAGACATCATTTTTACATGCGATAAGTGCTGCCGGCGTCATGTACAGTTTAACGAAAAACTGTAGCCTTGGAGACCTAGACAACTGCGGTTGCGACAACTCAAGAAACGGAAAAATCGGTAAGAGACTTTAATTGTGGATTCAGCCGTAACATTTAAAACGCAACATATTTGGACGATATAGCTTCATTCTTGGTTAAAACAAATGGGTTTTAAAACAGGCGGCCGCGGATGGCTTTGGGGTGGCTGCAGTGACAACGTGGATTTCGGGGAAAGAATTTCCAAGCAGTACGTGGACTCCCTTGAAACGGGCCAGGATTCAAGAGCAGCAGTGAACCTGCACAACAACGAGGCCGGGAGAATGGTAAGGGTTTTTACTGATGATCCAGTTACTGAGCCTGATCATGCATGCTTTCCTTTAAGGTAATTTTGGAAGGACGGAGAGTTGCAACCTATAACAGCTTTTATGCCCGCCTGCACCGGATCCAAATCGACTACATTAATTGGTGCATTGATGGCTTCTGGAACTTCGTAATTTCTAACTTAATAATTGAAGTTTTCTGCCTCAGGCTGTGAAAGCAACCATGAAGCAGATCTGCAGGTGCCATGGGATGTCAGAAAGCTGCACCATCAAAACCTGCTGGCTGCAGCTGTCCGACTTCAGAGAAGTGGGAAATTACTTGAAAGTGAAGCACGACCAGGCGCAGAAATTGGAGATGGATAAGATGCGCTTGCGTGCTGGGAACAGCGCTGACAACCGCGGAGCCATTGCGGACGCATTCAGCACCATCTCCCGTACTGAGCTCGTGTACTTGGAAGATTCTCCAGATTACTGCCTCAAGAACCTAAGCCTGGGACTCCATGGCACGGAAGGCAGGGAGTGTCTCTACAACGGGGACAGTTTATCACAGTGGGAAAAGAGGAGTTGCCGCAGACTCTGCAATGAGTGCGGCTTGAGGGTCGAAGAGAGACGGATCGAAACTTTTAGCAGCTGCAACTGCAAGTTCCACTGGTGCTGCACGGTAAAATGCGACCATTGCTCTCAGCTCAGTATCAAGCACGTTTGCGCCAGGAGAGAAGGCGGTTATGGGCATCACCACAGACGAAGAACTCGTGGGCACAAGTGATTTATGAACCAAAGTGGATCATTTTGACTTCGAGCATGGTCTTACAGTACAAAAATAAGACATTTTAAGTACTGCTCGTGATGACAATTCTGCACTTTTCATCCGATTTTTGTGTATAGATTTAAAATATTTATATAGACCTATATAAATGTTCCTCGCCACTAATTCAAAATAAATCTAATCTTAAACACCCTGGTTGTTTTATATAATGTATGTGTATATATAACAGAGATTTTAGACTGATGGTGTTCTTAGCCTGGGTTCTGCTGAATCATTCTTCTAATGTATTTACTAACGGACACTTCAAAGCACCGGTTTAAGGACGTCTGGCAAATGCTGTAAATGTAAATGTGAGAGCAAGAAGCCAATTTAGAAATTTTGGAAGTTTCCTCGATAATGAAATAGATACACAGAAAGCTATAGAAGTATAAAAGAAAGTCAGATTATAATGTAATTGTTAAATTATTAATTTTGCGAACCATAACGGGAAAGATTAAGTGCAAATGGCTGAGACTCGATGTGTAGCGAACATACCTTGCCTGCGGGAAAGTTTATTTAGACTCGCTTTTAAGTGGGCAAGGCGTTGCAGGAATGCTTAATTATTCCAAAAGGACAAAAGGTTTCGGGAGTGCTGAAAGGAAACCCATCGGTGATTTTTGTGTTTGACATGTTAATCCGGGGCTCCGCTGCGCTGTTGTAGATCATCACACTTTAACAACGGATTTTAACCGCCTAAGAATGAATCAAAGTACTTGTTGGATATGCACAGAAAAAACGTATTTTTTAAAAAAAAATATATATATATGCGCTGCTTATGTACATTAACATTACTACCACATGCACAAGAGTAGACCAGTTATTACGCTGCAGTTCAAATATTGTTGGAGCACGCCGTCTCCAACGGGTCCGTTGATCAGAAGAGATTCACTGCTGAGACGTGGAGAAGTTGCAGGTCCAAGTTTATTCTCTCTGCGATTGCAATCGGGAGCGACCGTCTGACATACGTCCAGCATGTACAGTAAGAAGCTTAACCATGTGTATCAGCTTGATTCCTTTATAGCTCGTTTGGGCCATTTCCCCCCTCTCTGTACCTTCCGTCTCGTCACGTATTACGTGTTTGACATTTGTTCTAGTCAGCTGGTTAGCACCTATCCTTTTGGAAGACTAAAGATAAGTGAAGGCCACTTACGTTCTCTGTCTGCTCCCTCAATTCGGTCCCCCTGTCCTGCTGGCGCCAGTCAATCCTTGATTAGTTATAGCCTTATATAATCATTCCCACAATATACCCACAAATAAAAGGAAATACAGACAATTAGCCTAAATATTGATGTCCAAAATCTAGCCTTGCAGATAAAGACATCACATAAACTAATAATTTGAAATACTAGATGGGGGTATTTCTGAGAACACATAGACATAAACATCATTATGCACCCACCCATCTGTTGTTTCTGTTTTGTTGTTCTTGTTCAGTAATCATTATCATCATAATCAACGGCAGTCTTGTGCCCTTAATTCAGTTTTTGGAATATATCAGTTATCGCCATAGTGGTTGCTCACTGAATGTCATTATCTGTCTTTGTCAGTTTTG
The DNA here is from genome assembly GCA_015163995.2 of Mormyrus lacerda. Classification (NCBI taxonomy): domain Eukaryota; kingdom Metazoa; phylum Chordata; class Actinopteri; order Osteoglossiformes; family Mormyridae; genus Mormyrus; species Mormyrus lacerda. Next base: position 14,489,435 of record JAABNX020000002.1, on the reverse strand, counting down.
TCATGTCCCAGTTTCCTCCCTTGCTTGTTCCTAATTACCCTCACCTGTTCCTTGTTACATGTGATTCCTAGTATTTGTATTGTCAAAACTAACACCTATTGCTAGCCAACCCTCACTGCCTACTTGTGTATATACTTATGTGTCTGCCTTTGCCCTGTCCCTTAGATGGTCATTGCTCTCCGAAGGTTTCCACTTGTGTTATTATTTGTCATAGTTTTACCCATGCCTTCACTGTGTTCAGGTCAGCTTTTGTCCCTCCTGAGGTTTCCTTCCTGCTTCCTGTTTTGGTCTGGAAATAAAGTTCCCTTTACCTTGAGCTGCACTTGGATTGTCACTCCTTCTGTACGTTTTGCCATGACAGTGCAACTGTCTTTCACTTGTTGCTTTCTGTCATGCACATCTCACAGTGAAATGGAGCTGATATTAGGGGCCTGTCTGCAGATTGGACATTATCCCCAAAAGCATCTTTGTTGTCCAGTGCTGACAGTAATATCAGTTAACTACCAGTTAAACATATACCATGTGTTTTTTTATAGGCTGTGTATCAGGTAAATATTAAATATGAATATAAGTCATTTATATTTAAATTGCCAAAGTTCCACTCGAATCTAGCCAGAACAATAACAGGTAGCAAAACTAATCATAAAAGCTAGCACAATCACAAAATATTAGACGACATAATATGTTATGCTGTTTTACACACAGGGATTTGTTGCCATTGCCCTCAGGGCATGGCAAAACTGGCAGGGCTGCTTTTCCCGAAATGAGAATCCCTTTCTCCCAGAGTAAGCCTGCTGCCACATGCATACTGTGTCCCACTACAGAAAAATCCAGTAAAATCCAGCAATGCTCTACTAGTGAGTCAATGAGAAACCATCATCACTAGGAGGCATGCGGAATTAACCGCTGTCAGTGATATTCTTAACTCTACTGTCGCGTGAACTAGACAGACATCAAGAAAAATTGTAAATGTTTACCCATATTTCATTCATTGATCTCCATTGACTATTTCTCATTCTCTATTACTAGTTCAATAGACCATGAATATTCCGTACTGTTTGAAGTAATAGTGGATCCCACATTTCTTAAAATCTCATAATCAAACCTAAAAATGAAGTATGTTAATCCACTGAAACTATGAGGGTAACAAGCAAGTGTAACCCATGTATTTATGTGTATTTATTTAAGAACCCTCACGTTGAAGCTGTGAAGCTAGTCATCTAATAAATGCCAGAGTATTCGCATCATCATCCTGTTTGCTTGCCTCTGGAGATATCTTTTTTTTCCCATGGTCCCCCGCTGAGCCTTAATGAATACAGCACACCATGGTGTTAACCATTATTAGGTTTGACTTGTCACTGTAATACACTGTTTTCACCCTGGGCCCAGCTGCCCCCTTGCCCCTCCTTCTCATTCTGCCTTTCATATGGATGGGAGCAATCACTGTGAAGCTCGCCTGCTCACCCCTACAGGCTGAAATCGCTGTGAAGCTCGCCTGCTCAGCCCTTCAGGCTGAAATCGCTGTGAAGCTCGCCTGCTCAGCCCTTCAGGCTGAAATCGCTGTGAAGCTCGCCTGCTCAGCCCTTCAGGCTGAAATCGCTGTGAAGCTCGCCTGCTCACCCCT
>JAABNX020000002.1:14463569-14487711 GCA_015163995.2 Mormyrus lacerda | reverse complement strand
CAGGCTGAAATCGCTGTGAAGCTCGCCTGCTCACCCCTACAGGCTGAAATCGCTGTGAAGCTCGCCTGCTCACCCCTACAGGCTGAAATCGCTGTGAAGCTCGCCTGCTCACCCCTTCAGGCTGCAGCTCTGGGGATGAGCTTGTCTGCCCTAATCTACAAAAGGCCCATTTCCTTCTGCTTTGGGAAGGAGGTTTTTGCATTACAAAGATATGGATGCTCTCTTTCCTTGAAATGACAAACTCTGTCCTCACAACCCTGTTCTCTTGTTTGCTTCAAAATGCCGTCAGTCCTTCAGCCCCGCTGTTTTTTAAATTTTCTTTTTTTAAATGTTTTTGTGAATACCTTGAAAAGGACAAACGTCCATCACTAGAAGTTAAATTAAATCTATGTGAAACACATCATGTACTCGTGATAGAAATACAAATTTTAAATTGCCAGAAAAAGATCATTTTCTACTATACAATAGGCTTGTATTCTTTGAAATTCAATCTTATGTCTCCAGACTTGTGTTTTAAATCACTTTTGGGTGTATTCCTGCCTAGTCCAGTAATCCTCTGTCTACAGAGAAATGCTGTTGTCAACAGTATCTACTACTCAGTAAACAAGAGTGAAACAAGGACAAACATAATACTGCAATGCCACTCAATAAAATGCACAAAATATCAAGAATGCAAAGATCATATTTGTCTTCCTAACTTGTCTCCCAAGAACGATCTTAGAACACAATAAATCATGGGATTGTTCTTGTTGCCAAAGAATGCAGCCAATGTATCCCTGATATCTGAAGCGGGGCAAGAACATCCAGGGATTTTTACCGTCCTCAGTACTTGTGTTCTTGAGTATAGGAACTGGAATTCAGAAAATGACATCAAACAAGTATGTGAGAACACAAGAACAGTCGAGCATGCATGTTGATCAACACACATGGTCTTCACCAGCTCACTACACTCCAGTGTTTCTGGCTTTAACTTAGACACATGCCTAAGAATCCAGCCCAACACTGCCCCTATCAGCAGGAACATGCATCACAGGTAGAGAAGAACAATGTATCCCAGCTTGGAGAGATGCACTTACTGTCCTCAGGCACTGAGGCACCTCAGGCACAAAGGCAAGATGAGAGGGCTGGCAATCATGTAACTTAGCAAGGGCTAAGGCATTACCACAGCAGTCTTTAGTCTCACATTACCTGAGTGCATATCATGATCCATCCATCCATTTTCTGTCTTATACAGGATCATGGGGATCTGGAGCCTATCCCGGTTGCTACGGGTGCAAAGCAAGGAACAACCCAGGATAGAGCGCCAACCCATTGTAGTGCATGTCAGGATGCAATGTGAAAATACTGGAAATGTACAGCTGCAAATTTCTGAAGATGCTTGACGGTGGTGTTTGGCTTCTGTGCCTGTGATTAGAAATTTGCCAGTTCAAATCCCTCAATTACCACTGGGCCCTAGAGGAAGGCCTTTAACCCCAAAAAATGCCCCAGACGCATCTGAAAAGTGGCTGACTCGTTAACACCAAGTTTTTTCCGTTTTAAAGATGATATGTGAACACTAAATAATTCCAAAGCACCTGCACTCATACTTGTACAACCAATGAATGTTCTGTCCTACATCTGTAGCCAGACTATAATATGTCCTTAATTCTACCCAAATGTAGTGGACATGCTTTAAAAGGTCAATAACAAAGTTTCTACACGAAGTGGAATTACCACCCATTGAACAGCAGGGGTGCTCTTCCAAAGTTGCAAGCTGTCTCTTTTCCTCTAGGCAAAGGCCAAAATAAACAGGATTGGTTTCCCAAGAGATGTCATTTGTAGAATGCAGCAACGCAATACAAAAAACCAAAAGAAGCATTTTAAAATAAACTCAAAAATAAAAATGAATATAACAGTTTTATACTGATATTAAGTGCCTCGATACATTTATTTATAGTCAAATAGTTTGTGGTCAGTGCTTTGGAAGCATCCCAGCTTGTCAGTATTATGACGGTAAATGTACTAGGGCAGAAGACGAGCTTATGGATATATTGATAATGTAACGTTTACAATCTACGTGCATTTCTTCTTTTAGGCAGCTTCAGTCCGGCGAGGCGGATAAAGTACAGTACCTTTGCATATACTCCACATTCCAGTAGGCGTCGCTGCATAGTCAACGGTCACAAGCATTTATGGATGCTTGTCTCTTGTCGCTAGTTGTTTTTATGAAGGATTAACAACAGAAAGAACAAAAATAACATGTTTTTTCGCTTTTTTGATTTTATCTTATAGAAAACTAGTGTAGAGACAATGTGTTGAAGAATTAATGAGTTCATTCACACGGTATACATGTCTGCATATTTTCCTCAGTATTTTGTAATCTAATTTTGTAATGTCTGTCTTTACGTTTCGTCTTAAAAAACGGCAGTAAAAATGCCAGACTGCGCCTGTGGATCGAGATTTCCTTACGAAGGTTCACTGAAAACAGCTGTTTGAATGAAGTAACTGCTGAATTAAACCGACAAACCGTGGGTGGCTGAAAAACGCCAGGATACTATTACTTTTATTTGACACAATCATACACAGCACAACTGTGTAGTAAAATGCCTTTTCACCGGCTTCCTGAGTTGTATATAGAATATTAAAAGACTAATTATAGTATTTTGCACTTTGATTTAAAAACGTCAAATATATTAACAGAAACGATGTATATTTGTGACTGCCGCACACAAGCGCGATACCTGTGCAAACTTTCTATAAGGTTTCGTAAAATATCAAAAGATTTTGCTTTCACCCTACCAAGGCAGACACGTAAATTGTCCCGACCTTCCATTTTTGCATATTTTCAGCACGATTAATTTGTTCAGTTTTAAATATAATCCAGCTTTAAGTTCAATAAAAGCAGTAAAACGCCGGACTGCGCCCGCGGTCCGATCCCAGGAAGGAATAGTCGATTTTTGCGTTCGAGCGAAGTAACCGCTGAGCTAAGCCGGCGCAGGAAACGCTTCCGGAAAACTTACCTTTCAACACAGGCATCGTAAAGGCTGCTTTCGGATCTTCGACTGTGGCAAATATATTGTTTTTCTTTTCTAGAACATATTTCTTTTGTTTCACTGTTACAGTTTCGAAGTAATGAGTTGACTGATCTTCTCAGATACTGTATTTTAGAGCATATCAGAAAAGGATCATCACGCTCTGTAAACTTGTCTCGAGTAGTATACTGACGACATACTAACTACATGGTGCAGATTAACTTTATAAGAATATGTCTGACGAACTAAAACTTTCCATAAGATGGCGCTGCATATCTACGTATTCTATTTTTTAATTAACTGCTAATACACCGTCGTCTATACACCCAACCTGTCCTTGTACATATCATCACCCTTCATTGTATATACACCTAAATTATAGACAAAAAAAAATACTGTCTCTCTATGCCCCACCCACCCACAAGATGGCCCGGCTGTTTAAGTGTTCATGCAGAGGCCTCTCTGTGAAGGGTCGCAGGGTGCACTGCATCCCCTATTCCTGAAGTGACTCACTGTATCACAGAATATGTGAGATTTTGCCAGCTATGCATTTTAAAAATGAAGGTTGTAATCTATTACTGTGATCTTGGTCTGGATCTGTACTCTCTGAACCTAAAAACTGGATTTGGTCTGGTTTGGGGGCCCTATTTGATACACTTTCATGGGGCCTAAAATCTAAATGTTTACATGTGCAAAAGTATGAATAGCAATGGAATTAACTTAAGACACTCAACGGGTGTATATATAACAGATATAAAAGTGTGAGCACCTATGGGTTCTGTGTGCTGATTTTCTACTCCTACTTTTAATGTACCTTCCTTGCAAGGAGCTGGCTGAAAGTATTCATGCACACAGCCATATATGCTAATGATTCTGTACCAGGAAGAAACCTGTAACTTCCCAGTCTGCTACAAAGCTGGAACCAGCCTCAGCACCAGTGAGGTATTGTTTGTCATATGAGTAGTACCATTAAATCCATCTATGCACCCATAGTACTTATCCAGTATAGGGTTATGATGAGCTTATTCCACTAATAAAAATAACCATAAAAACATTAAAGACAACTATAATTAAATACTCAGTGGCCACATAATTATTATTATAACTATATATGCAATGCCATAATAATACCATTTGTTTATTCACTTCATTCTGTGTCTGTGTGTTCTGGCATTCACTCACAAGTTGAAAACTGCACTGCTGGCTAATGACTGCAATTTTAAATAACTTTGTTTTTGTATCTGCACAGCAAAAACTTCATAAGTAAGACAAATATTATACAGTAGCACATGCAAATCCCGCTCATACTGAGCAATGCAAAAGACGGTGGGTCTGGACCATGAAGGCACTGTCCCCTGACACATCCCACGGAACCCTAACCCTTTCACACACCCACATCCCTAAACAGCACTCACAATTTTACAAACTTAATAGGAAGATTGTTGTAGATAGTTTTGCATATAAAATAAATTCCGTAATGTGTTACGCTTTTCATCACATTGTGAAATCCATCTGAATCGTGTGAATTAGTTATTTCTGTTACTTATCATAAACGTCATCTATTCCCGTTACTGTCATATTAAACCAGACTGTTATTGTTGTACTGCAAAGAAGTGTTTTTAAAGTAACATTCATACTGCATTACACAAATATAAAACAGAGTACAATTTCTATGAATTCACATTAATAAATCTATACTGCCAAGCACGTTAAACTGAATAACTGTAACAGCCTGAATGAGCTACCTAAGCCCACTGGCAAATAAGACATGAGGATTTTGTTGGCTAAGCATTTTGTGTACATACACACACACATATCTGATGCTGTAGGTGACAGGTGCAAGCAGACACCGTAACCACGGCAGTGGCGGCTTCAGACACATCTAGGAGGATTGCCTTCATCCTTTTACTCTACATCCTTAATAAAGGCACAGATCATTTGCTGTGATTTCAGACCCACACCTCTCAACACCTACACTTATATTACTGGTTGGGCCACTAATAACTCATCACTGTGTCCAGTCCTCAGTGCTCACTTACTCTCACCTTCTCATGCTCCACCCTCAATCTTTGGGTTCAGGATCTAGTTCAGGAAAAACTGTCTCCTCTGCTTCTTCGTTACAAAGAACTGCCATCTTGTTTCGATACCCGAAGCACATTTTTAGTCTCCACTGCAAAAGCTGGGTGCTCACTGGAAGACATGGATAAAGACATCCACTGTGATAATGCCACAATACTTTATTTATGCACAGCTCGGTCATATACCACAAGTTAAATAAATGCTCGATTTAACCTTAACTGAAAACGCTTCTTGGACATACAAGTACAGACAAACGGGACCATTTTTGCTGGCAATATCATTTACATACAGGAAAACACTGACTAATACTGCAATGATATCAGGCCTCTTTAGTGCCAAACACTGGCAGCCAGCAAAAGTTAGTTCCCCTTATCCATAACACTCTAGTTGAATGCACAAAAAAGCATAACATCAATCAGCATCAGCTTATGTAAATTAAGCACTAACGTTATGACCCTTACTTGCCTCATTTGTCTTCTTAATGAGACCAGCTGTTAAAATATAGCTTATATGGAGTAGCGTTTCATCATACTTCCATCATTACAAGGCCCGAAGGGTTTTTTTTAATTTCATGAAGCTCAAAGAAAATCCCCCTAAAGTACTGTGAGATGGGTGTAGCTTTAGTATGTCAGCACATATTCTGGGGGAAGGATTATTAACGGCAATTTTAAAGTTCACTCACTGCTTGGGCATCATATTGCTCTCGAGGATGTATCACTTTTTTAACCTGATCAGACAAGTCATTGGGCAGGTGCTTGAAGCATAGAGTAAGACCACACCAGTGTTAACGCCCTTAATGGCAACTTTATATTAAAAATTGTTAATAAAGTAAAACATATGCATAAACAACTACCCCAGCCTCCATAATTATTAAGTGCTGTAAGAGAACGATCCCAGCTCATATCACATTCAACATTCCCTCCACTTTGGATCAATAACAGTTTGCCTACAGCTCATTTTACTAAGCCGTGACATGGTGACAAAGCGGTCAGCAATATTGAAGTCTTTGCCCTGGTCCCATGGCTGTGGAGTTTGCATGTATTCCCCATGTTGTTGTGGGGGTTCTCCCCAACAGTTCTAAAACAAGAAGGCAAATATTGCCAGGTGAAGATGTGGCATGCTGATAGACTCCTACCCAAAAAGACTTAATGTAGTAATTGAATCAAAAGGTGCTTCGACAAAGTATGTTTATGGGTGTGCACACTTATGGAACTAGCTTATTGTGCATTTTTAATTTTTGATATTTTCCCCTTAATTGGTTCATGTTTTCTTTGTTTTTCATTTTTTTAATTGTACAGGTTATAGGTCACATTAAACGTGGTAATAGTTTTGAAATAACTTATACTGGTCTAATTTTTTGTACATCACAAAAACATGCCATTTAAAACGGGGTGTGTATACTTTTTTATACCTACTGTACTTAAAGAAGTCCACCTATGGGTGCATCATGGAATGTATTCTAACTGCTGCATAACAGTGTGGCATGTCAGCTGATGAGAAAGACCCACAGCGGGTAGGTAAGACAGATCAGGATGTTTACTGCAACTACTGCTCTCCAGAAAGCTGTAAGTATATTTGCTGTAGTATTAACTCAGTTTCATAGCACTTGCAGATTGATGTCAGTTCAATATATGCAGCCGCTGAGTTGATGACTAAAGAATAAGAGGAGGGCCCATCTGGGAGATAATGTTATGGTCAGAGTTAATCCATGGCTTTGACCACCACATGTCCTACAACCCCACATACCCATGAAATTAAAATTAATACTAATATCTAATTGGATAAAGAGAGGAAAACCGAGATTGTATGTCCACGCACATTCAAGCTTGTTCATGCTGTCGGACATAGAGTCGAGCCATTTCAGGATGCGATCGAGGTCAACATATGGCTGAGGGCATTCGGGGTCCCTCCCGGTAGACTCCATCTGGAATACAGTAACACAAAGGCAAAGAGCCAATGTATTTCTTAACAGAAATAGCACTGCGACAGTGTTTGTGTCGGTAAGAACTAGGCTTTAGATACAAGTGTGTGATATGATCATGGTAAGCAGTTCAGTAGTAGTCTGACTGAACAAGCGATTTTCACACTTTCCTTGAAGAGAACAAAATCTGTGCATCTGAATAGACCATACACAAGGGCACAATACACAATTTATTAACCATGAGAAGATTACAAAAACAATGTGTGCTTACAACAGTCCTACAAGTCAATTTTCACTACCAACAGATGAACACTGTGTATAATGAATGCCTTCCATACACTTGGGTCTAACACACCATATTACCATTAGCGATGTTATGAATACAACTGATTCTGAAGTGCTGGACCCTCTGTTGTGCAACTCAGCATGGCACTAAATTTCCACACAGGGTCTAACTGACATAACTACAGTCCAGTGTCTTGAGATTGGTTCTCTGTATATCCGGCAGCAGGCTGCAGACAGCCACTGTTCGGGACAGCCTTGCATTTTAAAACTTCTTCCTCCAGCTTCCTAAGAAGTTGCCCAGTTTCGGGGTTGGTGCGCAGCACCAACATGTCATATGCCATCCACGTGACCTGGACTAAAGGAAGGAGCTGATTACTGGGCTGGGCCATCCTCTCCCTGCTTCTCAAAAGTATTAAAATCATCACTTAAATCGCAGAGTATGTTGTATTACCATATACATAATTATAATTTTCATTATTATATATCATATTATAGTACTAATATAGAAATAATGCCGTCCTCGCTGCATTAGATGATGTACTCTACAATATGGCAATCGACTACAAAAAACACAGAAAACCCCAACTTGGTCAGAGCAGTTTTCTGATATACCTGACATATTTTCCACTTTTTCTAACAGATTCTGCAAATCATTGCTCAATCGCTCCATTTCTTGCACTTGACGCCAAGTCGTCCGTCTAAAACCCACAACCACAAACGACGCTGGTCAAAATTAAAACACGTACAAGAACAGAAATACCCAGAATAATTAAAGCACCCAGTTGTACCGTTTTTCTAGTTAAAAACGACGGCGGCAAGGTAATAGAGCGATAATATATAAACTTGTTTACTAGTTATGTCGTACAAATAATCATGATTCTGGGGCAAATAAATGTATTTATAGGTAATTTAGGCCAGTTTTATTACTTTCATAGAGCTGCTCACAGCTGCCACCAGGTCCTCGTTCAACCGAAACTGCACGCGCCACGGCTGGGAGGCGGGCTCGTTCGCGCCCGAAACCCTACTGTCTGTGATTGGCTTGTAAAGTAGCGCGCGCCCGCCGTGTGACCTATTATCCGCCCAGCGGCGCTATAGTACCCGGCATCTTTGGGGGATTGAGACATATATACTGCTAGGGGCGCAGTTTATAGACGTGACAGATAGCTGGCGCAGTCTGATATGTTACCAAAAATGAAAATAAAACCTTTAAGGCTTTTAAACTTCATGTCCCTAAGTATCGACGAGTAATTACACAAGGGTAACCTGATTTATAAATGTGACAAACGACAATGTTATACACTGATCCTGGCGAAACAGACAATTGAAGAAAATGTAGAAAACATAATTCATATTCCGATTGATGTACCTGTGAAAACATGTACTGATGACAGTTACCTGAGTACTGTAAATGGCATAGTTACGAATACTAACGTTTTTTATTTAATTCGTTACGTTACGTGTATCACAGCTGTAGACGGGGAAAGTTCTGCCTGAATAACTTAAAAAATTAAAATAAAATTCTTCGTTTTCAAGCATAGAAATGAAAACTGCAGAAATGTTACAGCCGCTTCAAATATACGATAATCTGAAATATATTCGATGAGTAAGAATAGACTTTTACTAGAAATACATCTATATGCATTAAAAAGCTATAAAATATTTCACCAAAGCCTATAGCATTAGTGTAACTGTATCGAAATAATCATGTGATTTAAACATTTATTCTAATTTACTTTCCAGTGTTTTATGTCATGCAACCAAACTAATTCGTGTAAGCATATAGGTCAAAAAGTAGACCAAGGTCATTTATTAATAAAAATGAAGTGATCAGTTTTTAAGAAATCTGAGACATTTGATGAGTTGAAGATTAATAAATTAATACAGTAACGTTTTAATTACAAAGTTGTGAGAAAATGTTACATTTACAACACACAACATGTGCTTTGAACTGAACATATGAATTTATGAGAAATAAGGAGCAATTTTAATTCCTGATTCATTGCTAAGGTTCATACATTCATGAAGACATTACTTATTACTGACTGGAGTTAAATTAATGGGCTTTATAAATCCACCTTAAATCTGGATTTTATCAAATAATGGCAGAAAAATTATCAGCCGACACTTGAACAGACATGTTTCCCGTTTTTTATTTATAGAACAATTACAGTAATACTGTGGAAAATTTTCCTTTCTTCCTGTTTTCTTGTGTTTCAAAGCCTTGAAGAAACTTTCTGGCATACAAAAACATGGAAAGTAGATGCTGTGACACACACCAACATCAGCCAATCAGTGTAGACCTGGGTGTATAAATGTCCCAGGTAAGACAGGTAACAGATTGTGACAGAGCTGATATTTCTACTTGTCTGGACAGAGTGCAAGTCTATTTGACGGGGAGAGGGAGAGCCACAGAAGCAGACAGTTTCCAGGATCCAGAGACACAGGAAAGGAGACAGGTGTAAGGACCAGAGAAAGAGAAGAAGCTTTGAAGGCAAACATGACATCATTTGAGGCACAGGGCCAGTCACCTCCTCGGTGTGGTCCCCAGTTCCCAAACCTGGGGCAGGAACCTCCAGAACTTGGCTTGTACAGCGACAGCTACTATGCTCCGCCCTCGCTGCCCAGTCCCCAACGGACTACCCCGGCATCCTATGAACTGGGGGACTATGCCAGCGCCTCCCCAAATCCATATCTGTGGTTCAATAGCTCGGGGATCAACAGCTCACCATATCTGGGGGGTGGCCCCGCTACTGCGGGCCCTCCATTTGGCCCCCAGCATTACGGCATGCAGAGGCCCTACCTGGGCGCTGGCGGGACAAATGGAGTTCCAGGGGAGCTGAATTGGTTCTCCCTGCCATCCCAGGAGGACCTGATGAAGCTGGTCAGGCCGCCATATTCGTACTCTGCTCTCATTGCGATGGCCATCCACGGTGCCCCTGAACGTCGACTCACACTTAGTCAGATCTACCAGTACGTCGCTGACAATTTCCCCTTCTACAACAAGAGCAAGGCCGGCTGGCAGAACTCCATCCGGCACAACCTGTCCCTCAACGACTGCTTCAAGAAGGTTCCTCGGGACGAGGACGACCCTGGTAAGCGAATTATTACTACTTTTGCCCTTTCCTGATCCAGACAGGTTTTCTTCATGAGCTTGACCCAGTAGAATATCATAGTTTACATGAATAGCTCTACTGTTTTATGAAAGATGAAAGCACAAATATTTTCTAACTTGAGGATGTCTGTTTTTATGTATTTATGCGTAGCATAGTCTATAATCCTTCCACTGTATGTAAGACAAATTCTCACTGGTGTTCCTCAATGTCTTTTTAAAGGCAAAGGTAACTACTGGACCCTCGACCCCAACTGTGAGAAAATGTTTGACAACGGCAATTTCCGCCGTAAGAGAAAGAGAAAGTCTGACTCCCTGGGAGTAGACGGAGCGCGAGGGGGTCTTCTGAGCTCCGAGTCAGGGGAAGGCAGTGGGGCAGGCAGCCCCAAAAACTCCAGCAGTGTGCCTGACATCTCCAGCACACCAGAAAGAGTCCCTACACCCACCTCAAGTGGGCCTGCTCCTTGCCTCAGCAGCTTCCTCTCTGAGATGTCTGGGGTGACGGCGGGGCCCCTGGCGGTAGGAGAGGACTCCCTGACCCGTGCCATGCCATTGAACCTGCCTGGGGATGGAGCTTCAAGGGCCACGTCCACCCCAGGTTTTGGTGCCTACTCCCCTAACTCCACGGTGCCAGAGTGGGCCACCCCTCTGCCCCCGGTGTCAGCTCTCTCATCCTCACCTTCTCCCTCATCTCTCGGCTACAGCGGGTCCATGCTTAGCCAGTTTAACAACCACTTCTACCCAAGCCTGGGCTCAACTGGGATGACCTACACCCGGGAGGGCACTGAGGTGTAGAGACTTGCAGCCAGGTGACATGTCACCTGCCAGTAAGGCCATGACGTGTCTCCTTCCCCGAAGCAAAGGGCCAATGCTCCTCCTCCTAGCCAGGCGGCTTGTCCATGAGACAGTGAGAACTGGCTCCCACAGAAAATCCTGAGTCAGCAGGCAGCAGAAGAGGGCAGACAGTCCCACGCCCCCTCTGCCTGCCTCAGCATCAGCTCTCACATCTGTGAACTGATCTCATATCAGCTCTGCTGCTGACACCAGGCAGTTTCATACAAACAGCCCAACTGTCTGTCCTTTGATATTATCGCCTAGAGCCTGATGCAGAAATTCAGGCAGGACACTCGATACCCATTTTTTTCCATCTTGGGATAACTGCGGACAGGCAAAGAAACAATAATACTCTGTCACTGGCTTCGCGCTAAATGAATATGACATATTTATGTATTATGCCTGTAATATTTATGTATTATGCTTGTAATATACGTTGTGCTGTCTTGTATGTTTACCATTAGTAGCGTCCATTTGGGTCAGCATGAGTGGTCATGTGCATAGAGATACATACATCTGTGGAGTGTCATGCAGTTCTGTAAACAAGGGCCTTACTTGGGATGCAGCCGTAATGTGGTTTTAAAGCAAATAAACATATATTACGATGAAAAATATGTGAATATCGATACTAAAGAAGAAAATACTTTGAAGCTTTATTTACCATCACAACAACTTTTGCCTACGCTAAGTGAAAATGGTGCCTCCTCACTTACCTTCCTAACTTAATGTAGTCAAAATATTGAAATTTTAAAAGGAGGTATATAGCATGTAAAGGGGATTCACTCAGTACTGACACACACCTCTGTATGTACCCTAAACGTGACAGGGCAAATGGTCGACTCTAAAGGGGATTCACTCAGTACTGACACACACCTCTGTATGTACCCTAAACGTGACAGGGCAAATGGTCGACTCTAAGGCTCTTTGACATTATAAAAAATACATCTTTATCACATTATTCATATCATCAAATTATTATTTAGACTTTTATTTGCGTAGTCAACTCAAATTATTCTAAATTCTACATAGAAAGCTCTTCTGTTTCCGGAATGGACATCATTGTATTGACATGACGTTGACAGCTAGCAGAAAGGCACTTTCTTGCCTACATTTCAGTTTCTAGTTAATGAAAACAAGTGACAATTAAAATTAGCTGCAGAATTTTTCATAACACTTTATTATAATCAAACGTCATCTGGATCCTTCTTCCAGCAATGAAATAGCACTCATGTGGTTGACTGCATCACATTACAATAGATGTAGCTGTAATCTGTCACAGGGAGCCATGGACCATGGCAAGAGCCAAGGAACTTAGGACTTAATCATTATCATTAAAGGCTGCCTGTGCCAAGTCCCAAAAGGAGCAACTGTTGTACCCTAGAGCTACGTACAAATTCTAAATTACTTTAGTAAATATGTCAAGCTGGATAATCATGCCCTTTGGGTTCTTGAGTTTATTTTCCATATATGTTACTATGTTGACGTTTGAGATGTTTAGTTATGTAAGTCATTTGCCTAAAGGATATTTGATTTTGAAGCCGCATGGCTGGATAACCTGATTACGGTCAAATAAATACGCACAATCGAGTACACATGAAGGTAAAAGCAAATCAGAAATAGTTAAGAATGCCGTGCTCTTTAATTATTAAATAAATTGTTGCAAGGAGTCCGGACCAATTCGGTTGGGTAATGCCAGCAGAGATATACACGGTCAGGGCCAGGAATTGGAATGGGAGAGAAAGAAACCGTTAAACACAGAAAAAACAACAGGTTTGACGGAAAAAAATATGAACGCTGAAGAAACGGAACCCGTTCATCCAGCTTCCCCTATCCTGCTAGTCTCCTTCACCACTGCCTCTCTGACTCCCTACCAGGTGCTCCTCTTATAACTCTTTTTAACAATGTTTATTTTTGGTGCCATGTCAACTTTTCAGGACACTAATGAACGCAAGATCAAGCCTGTGGATAAAAAGAAGAGAAGATGGACTGATGAAAGGTGAGAGCGTGTATATAGAGCAGCTCCCATCCGCGGTGTAATTTGAAACGGCGTAATGCTGTGATTGATGTTTAACTGATTCCTGAACACAGTGTGAGAATCACCATAGCCCTCCTCTCCCCACACCCCTCGCTGAGCCTCCCGTCGCTGACTGGGCGAAGGCGGCCAGGGGACAGATAGGGGCAGAGCGCCTGCAAGGGGGAGCCTCACGATCTTCCCGTGTGTCCCACAGAGGACAGCTGCAGTCAGGAGCAACAAAGCAGCGCGACAGAGCGACATGTCAGCTCCAGGTTCACGCTCAGTGGAAACATGCCAATCTCATTTCATGTTGTGTCCCGTCTTACATCTTCAGGACCTTCAAGAACATATTAACTCACAAGCCAACATCCTTACTTCCAGATGACGAGGTACGTCTACCTCATTTGGAATAGTATCTGTAAATAACTGTCAAAGCCTCGATATATAACTAATTTTATACCATAAAATATATAATAAATGGTGTAATATACTATTGCAATAAATTAGGTAAAACAAAATAAGATAATAAAATAAGATTACAATGTAAGACTAACAAAATAGTTTTTTTTGTTTCTGTTGATTAAAAATAATGATGGTCAAAAAAATTACAACACATTCAGAAAAACATGTTTCCTCACAGAAGGTTGCTGAAAATCTGACCTTCACTGAAGGACATTCTGATAAAAGTGGATGGTAGAGAGGTTCCTTTAGCCAGGGTTGCCCTTAGAGATTGTGAGCCCTATGAATGAGAGCATGTCATATTGGGCCCCAGCCAACACATTTCTAATTAATTTTAGGCCCCTTGTCACTCAGGGGCCCTTGGGATTGTTTTAACTTCCCCACTTTATGGTGCCCCCTGCTTCAAGCAATCAACAAAAGCCCAGAGTCTGACCTAATATAGCTTCCAGGTTCATGAGGAGCAGAGCTGTAAAGTACAGCATGCAAACCCACTGGCTTTAGCCTTGGGGGAGACATGGGGAAAAGGCTGAATGACTTCCCCTGTGTGATCAACAGAACTCAAGGCAATAAAGGACCCAAATGAAGCAGTCACACTTTCATGCTATGCAAATTTCAGGTGCTGTGGATCCTTTGTTGTTTTGGTGTGAGTACTGGGGGGGGGGGGGGTTAAGGGGGGTGCCCTTCAGGGCCAAAAGGCTGAAATGGATGTCCATTTACTTTTCTGGTAGATACCTGGTTGGGCATGACGGCTAATTTTAACCGTTTGATCAGCTACCAATCTGTAACATAATCTGCGACAGCTATTTTGCACAAATGTTTAATGTAATAACTTATTGTGTCGAGTTAACATAAGGGGACATTGAACTCTTTTAAATAACCGTCTTTTTAATGTACAATGTGGTAGACGTCTTCTTAGGGAAACATTTGTTTGTCTTTTATGTTACATGCCACATGAATTATGTTTATTTGTTTAGTGTTTTACGCATAAAAGAATTTGAACATGATTTCTTTCAAGAATGTATAATAAGTACTCTCATAATCTCCGTACACATTGCCATAAAGTAAAACGGAATACATTATGAGTATTATGCATGTTTATTTGCGTTTTAAATTTATATAGGGAATGGTTATATTATTTTTTTGCTTTCGATTTTTTGATCATTTTGTGAAAGATATTTTACAGAATTGTTAGTTTGTTATGTGTACGTCTTATCTGTCATACACAAGGAGTTATCTATGTTTTATTTTTAGCATATACGAGGTTAGAAAGCCACTTAATCATCCAAGAATATGTCATGTTTGAATCTATTTTGTTTCAGTAAATCTACTGTTCTGCAATAGATGTGAAAGATAAACTGGTTTTGATTCCTCTTTGAAATTGGGTGGAACATGACAATAGTATTTCAGATGCTCGATTACAGCTGAGTATGTAAGGTCATCTCGCTTAGTAGGAATGAGTCTCTGCCTAAATGATGGTAGATAGGGTTCTGTGCATGCAAGTTCATGCATATATAGCTGGATATGCTGAAGTAATTGTTTTTCTGTAGTTTTTTTCTTTGCTTTCTTCAAAGGGGTCAACGGCTAGTCTGGCTGAGTCATCAAAACCAGAAAATCGGAGCTTATCTGATTGCTGTAATCTCTGGCTACCCTGTTGCAACAGCTAACTCAGTTAAAGTTGCCCATCCAAGTAATGAACGCAGCACCCGAGTTTATTGCTAACTCCTGTGGATGTGATTATCAACATTAAACATTTTTTCTTCTATATGTCCTCACAGAGACCAGCATCCTCACCTATCTTTCCCTGAGATGGTGAAGAACGGGCACTTTAGGGTGCACATGGATATAAAATAAATGGCAAAAAATACAAGACATTTTCTCTTATCTTTCATAGGGCAAGCATGCCATCATTTGAGACACAGGGCCAGTCACCTTCTCAGTGGAAATGTTTCTTTGAACAACTCCTGGACTCTGTAAATTACCTCCATGCCCTTCAGCCTTAGCAAGGCACCAAAGACCTTTTATTGGGTCACTGAGCCGATTCTGAGGGCTCAGATTTTAAATTAATGTGCATGATTTTTGTGGTAGTGTTTCCGTCCCATTTCAAACAATGTTTTGTCTTCTCTGATGTGTTGTTGCGGCTTCAGGCTTTTGAACTTATTAGTGATTGTGTCCGATCTTGAAATGAAAAGAACTTGAATTTAACAAGCAGACATGATGTGCAAATACCTTTTCAAGACTGTTAGGCTAGGCTATGCTGTGATGCCATCAGGCCCAGATAGGAATTGCATTATGTAAAGATATATCCACTGGTGGATTCAAGACACCAGAGAATATTCAGATCTTACGTGACAAATTAAGAACATTGGAAGGACTGTAAATAAGTAAATGAGTAATTAATCAAGGTGTTCAGATAGATCTGCCTGTAGATCATACCAGTCAGTATGTTTACATGCACAGCTAAGTTGTGGTTATAGCTCGACTACACCACTTAATCGTACTGCTGTCCTTCTCCCAGTGTACATGCATGGGAGGGGAATCGATTTATTGACCAAAGTATGTCTGACTCCGCTACAGTAGGTGGCAATATGGCTCCTTTCAGCTTGTTAGTATTGGGCTTTCTCCAGTTCACCAATTACATCACAGACGTTAAAATAAATAAATAAATAAAAATGATGGGTGTGTGGACAAATGAAGTGACACAAGCTTTAATTGCTATCGGGTTGGAAGAATAGACACAACAACATCAGGATAGCACAACAAGAAGTAAAGTATTTTGTATAATATTCTATTACAGCACAGTATTGGGAAGTTTTCATATATTGCAACGTGTAATAAATATTGGGGTATTTATAAAACAAAAAAGGAGCTCAACATAAATCTCTGACAAACCCATCTAGGAGTGATTTAAACGGCAATTAAGGGTGAAAATGATTATCATTGTCTAGGAGAATGCATGCAGCACTCACGCAAAAGCACATTTTTAACTGATTTTCAAACATATTAAATAATCTTGAAAATTAATAGCTATTAAAATTGGAAAACTTGCTCGTTTTTTTTGTCCTATTACAGAGTAAAATGTTTCTTACCTGCACTATAATATCCGGAACAAACTGAAGGTAAGAACAAGCCTGATCTTAATCTATTTTAGAAATGAGAGATTAGAATTAAAAGTCAGAAAGCCTTTATTGTCATTGTACTGGAGCACAAATGCTACATGTGCAACGAAATTGAAGTCACCCCCTCTAAAGTTACGTTTACAGTATAGACAGTATTCTGCAATAGCCAGTAGTGTACAGACATAGTAGTAGATTGCATAATACATAGTGTTAAGTATTGTATTATACTATATTTATGTATAGTATATTATAATAGTAAAAAATGATTGCGCATTTTCCTTATGTGGAGGTGGTGTGTGTTGTATGTGTGTGTTCAGTGCAGCGATGGCTTGTGGGAAATAACTGTCTCTGAGCCTATTGGTCCTGATCCTAATGGCCCTGTAGCATCTGCCGGAAGGCAACAGGTGAAACAGGTGATAGGCAGGGTGAGTGCTGTCTCTGATGATTCCCTCAGTTCTGCTGAGGCACCCGGGTGCATAAATGTCCGTTAGTGAGGGGAAGGGGCGCCTAGGCCAGCTGACTAGCGATGTAAGAATTGGATGTGAATAACATGCAAGGTTGGCATTAATATCGCACATCATCCAGTCCTACGACAACCATTCCCCAAATTCAGAAATACCTTGCCTTGCGTTGTGATGTCATTCGGCACTGGTACAAGTTTTCACGTCCTGGAAAACCAACACCTTGAAGCGCCTACAGTACGGTACCCCATGTGGTGTAAAAGCGCCCTTTCATTGAGCGGTGAATTGGACAGCTTTACAGCGCTGTACATTTCGTACGTGCCGTACGTCCTCTGCTATGCTCCATGTTTCTTCTGTTACTTCCGGGTCAAAGACCAGGGAGGACTATGGAGCACGTGCAGAGCACATAGGCCAGTTTGGGTCCGATTGAACGTATACATGCAGGAGTAAATCGACTCCCAATCACATTATCTAGGTGTCTTAGTCTGACTTGGAGAAATTTGATTTAGTATGATTTCAGTTAGAGTAACATGTTTAAATGTATTTTAAAAATCCGGTCTTAGTTGGACTAACACAATAATTTGATTTTCTTAGTCTGCAGGTAAGCGTAGAGTGTCATTGTCTCCCCGCCTTAAACAGGACATTTGCATAATAGAATACTGAGTTTGTTTATTGTTGCTAACCGTGACAAAAACAGGGGCTCTCAGTCAGAGTTCATCTATCTAGGTCAGCCGTAGCCCTGCGCTGCTGTAACTGGGGGCTCCTTCATTTGGAATCCGATTTGCATGTTTCTTTCAGGGTTAAGGTTCAGCCAGCCATGGCACAGATGTCAGCTCTATCAACGTCACTTAGGAATGTCTCAAAAATGACAGAAATCACAAGGCGCCAAAGAGAAATGCCACTTATGTGGCGCACCAAAAGGGAAAGTTTCCACTTTCTGTTTCCACTCTAATTCACTTAATTTAATGGTGTATTTTTAAAATGTGACATGCAATTTTGTGATACATAGTATCACAATTTGATATTATTGTCTTGTCTTTTCACAGGGTCATTTGCCATACCCTAAGGCAATTATTTACCCCTAAACAAAGGCAGCATGACAACCATGTACTCCCAACAGAAAATAGAGGAAATGGAAAGAAAAAACACAAACGGTACCTCTTGGCTGGTCTGTCCTTGCAGTGTGGTCCTTGCCATGGTAAGCATCAAACTGGCGAAAAGAGGAATAGAGACCACGTGGGGAAAAGCAGTTTGGCCACACTGTAATGTGGGTGCCCCTCTGTTTCCCGGGCTGTGTGTGTGTGTGTGTGTGTGTGTGTGTGTTTGCGCATACATGGCATCCTTTATGAGAGTTTTGGAACAGTTTCTTCTGCTGGGGAAGCCCTACTTTGAATTTATGTAATATAATAAATGAAATGTGATAACAGAAAGGCGGGAGATCACCGAGTGTGATCTGTAGTGTAAACGTGAGAACAAGCAATGCTAGAATAACAACCCGGTACGATAAGGCCGTTTTAACACCTCTGTATAGCATGTCAGCGTGTCACTTTGGTGTGATACCATTTGTCTCATTATGTGTATTATATCCTACCTGCCAGTAGACGCCTTAGTCCTTCCACTCTCTGGAATAGCTGGCAGTGTAAGTTACACCTGTGGTGTGACTTTTTAATGAAAATGAATCCCTCCTAAACTGTAAACTCTCAAAAAAGGCACTGAAGAAAACCGACACATTACACTAAGCCCCAAAACTCTGACAGCACTAGATGTGCCTCTTAACGTCTGACTGTCTGCCTGTGATCAGGGTGCCTCACAAAAAGGGGGGTGTTCGCCTCCTTTCCCCTCCTCTTACTCCATGACAGTGGCATTTGCATAACAGCCTGTGTCCTCGTTGTCTAAAAATGGAAACTGAAAACAATCATCTGAATACAAATTCCTGTAGTTCTTGTTGTAAAATATGAATTTGTTATTGCCTTTTTTACTTTGACCACATCCATCTCCGCCCCATAAGGACTAATTTACCTAGTAATGATCCCCTGAAGCAGCAGACAGAAACAAGCATTTTTGCATTGCTCTGTAAATCCCTGAGGAGCCGTAATCGGCCCTCTGTGTAACATGCGCGGCAACAGCAACCCGTTAACAGTTGACATTTTGCCCCGATAAGGCTGGCATTGGCCGGATTCAACCGCTCAGTTCCAGCTTGAAAAGGAATTGGGGGACCTCCCGACGGACTGGGGCATGCGGGGGGCACAACAAGCAGCCACAGCCTCCGCAGCCCCTTCCGCATTTAACAAACACCGTAAACAGTGTTTACATTTTTAACCATACAAATTTATAAAACGAGATGTGATTTATGGAAGCCAGTTTAATTAAATGTCTTGACTGAGAGTACAAACAACACAGCCTATTGGATGAGATGGCAACTTATTAGTTAGACGGTGATCCTGCCAGCCAATGACAGAGCATGTTTGACACAGGCAACAGGAACAGTTCCTGGTTTACTAAAAATGGTTAACTATGTTCTCAGTCCAACAAACTCAATCTTTAATTAAAGGAACACCCTGCTGCAGGGCATTTTTAAAGATAAAATCCAAAACGTGCAGCTGTGCAAAGCAAAACTTACTTTTTCATTGCATCTTTACCACTAGGACTGATCTGTAATTTCTCAGTAATTTTCCAGGAGAAAAAAAAACACATCAATACACATATCACACCTATACAGACACTACTGACATGATTTACATGTGAACACCTGGGAATGAGGGGGGGGCGGGGGGTAGGCTTAGCATTATTGTAACAAATGTATTCAAATGAATTTTAAACGTTTAATTTTTATGTCATTCACTGAAACTGTCTTGGCAATATTTCTTCATTGTCCTGCCAATACTGCTTTCCAACTTCGAGAGCGGCGTTCTCCCAGCACAGCAAACGTGCGTGCGGGGGGGGGGGGGTCTGAGAGGCGAGTGAGGATACTAAACTGAGGGATGGCACTAAAGATGAGGGCAAACGCGGAGACAAAGGGAGGGGGGCGCTGGTTGGGCACTGTGTCCCTGTCCTTCCCCTTTCCACCACAGTCCTCTCCCAGACCTTGCACCAAACACAGACATCCTGTTCCAACCTGCTCCAGGTCCACCGGACCCCCATATACCCACCTCACCGGCAAGCCCCTATCTCCCTCTCGCCTCACAAGGATCCATTCAGCAGGGCCAGGACGTGGGGGGGCGGGCTTGGAGAACCGGATTAAACACATAAACATAGGGCTGAGCGAGGGGGCGTGGTCATGCGGTGCCACTGACCTCCCTGATGCAGCTAGGATTAGGTTACCGTCGCAGCACCGGATCCAAGCAAACATAGATTGTGCTGATAAACCACCCCCGAGCACCACTGAAAACCAGGCACCCAAAGACAAAGAGACATTTACTAACGAAACAGCTGAAAGTCATCCTGTCTTCACCTGCTTCTGAACCAGCTGTGTGAATTAGCCTAAGCTCAAAATTTATGGCTTCTTGGCATTCGTATTTTTAATTTAGTTTTAATTTTTGTTGTAATTATAGTTATATTATAATTTTCTTCCTGTTTCTGCTATAAGAGAAACAAATTTGGTAGTTTTAACAAGATGGGGGCGCATGGTTTCAGCTGACAGCTGTTCACTATGCCCAGAGATGCATTGTGGGATATGTATGGACTGTGTACAGTGCACATCAGGGAATGGTGAAAATTATTAGCAACCATTGCCCAGTTTTCTAGTTTCTAGTTGTGCATTAGTGTTAAGGCCCTTTGGACTAAACAAACAAATATACAGTGGTATTGGAATCCAGGCCCCCAGCCAAAGAAAAGTCACTTCCTGACAGAGGTAAGTAAGGCATTCCACAAGCCCTTACGTAAGTCACGCTTTGTGTATGTCTGATTTACCATCCTATACCATTCAAGACACCTTATAGCAAAAAATACACCAGGCAAAAATATGCTAGCAATATATACTAAAGAACATAAAATAAATGAAAAAATGAACTTACAGGTGCCTATTGTAGTAAAAATTTTGCAAACTCTATGTGTGTCTAATATTTTTTGCATAAGTCTGGATTTACTTTTGTCAGTTTTACGTCTGTAGTCTTCCTTCTTTCATAAGATGCCTTGGTTCATTAAAAAAATACAGATTGGCATGAAATGGCAGATGAAACATGACCTGAATATAATGACCATTCCTTTGAATGATACAGCCCTGCATTTACCTGGCTCTTCTTTCTCTTTGGACAAACCTAGATCATAGTTACTACTTAGTACAAGAGGTCAAATACTTAAATACAGCAGAACATAATATACTGACAATATTGTTGAGGTGCTATTGTTAGCCTTGTAACTGAATGAAGGGCATGGAGCTACGAGAAAGCGATTCTTAACGGCGAACACGATAAGTGACAGTGGGCAGGAACTTCTCTGACATCCCATAGCCATCAATATGGGACTGTTTACCCATTCATCCAGAAGATCATTGGTGAGGTTGGAAACCGATGGTGGTCGTGAAGGTTCTCCCCAAAGGTGTTAGATGGGGTTGAGGTCAGAGCTCTATGCGGGTCAGTCAAGTTCTTGAATACCAGACTCACCCCACCATGTCTTTGTGGACCTTGTTTTGTGCACTGGGGCATGCATACAGAAGAGTGGCATCTATTATAGCTGCAAATGGGGGACCAACTCCCAACTGATACCTATGGATCTAGAATGGGGTGTCATTAAAGTTCCTGTAGGTGTAATGGCCAGGTGTCCTAATACTTTTGTCCATGTATTGCATGCAGGTAGTTGGGGGTTAAGTTAATACAGATTTAATTTAGGATAAACCACAGAGTCACATCCAAACTGCCGTGGAAGCTGCCTGTGTCTGGCAAATACAGCTACCGTCTGCACATTTCTCAACTTCCAAAACTATACATTTCCACTGATTGGAGCATCTGCTACACAAACATCATACAGAATTTCACTGGGAGCAATTTGGACAGCAGCTACTACAGACAGACAGAGGAACCAGCTTCAATTGAACAAACATCTTTGAATAGTCCAACACTTAATATACCGTACGCTGCTTAAGGCAATTAGGGTCCCAGCTAATGAAGGTTCCGGGTGAGGCTGCAATAACCGGCCTGACTGGACCTCCAAGCGGTACCTGTTAGAGCCAGAGCTTAGGGCTTCATCACGGCATTTAAAAAGCCCCCAGGGGCTGCAGGGCCTCGCCTTGGGCCAGATGCAGGCAGTGTCAAATTTGGTTATCAGTCACTCATGCCTCTCCTTATAAATGAGAGCTGTGGGGTACTGGATTGGGTTCACAATATCCCACCTCCCCCCCCCCCACACACACTCCCCTAGGAGAATATTAAGCAAACTGAAGTGTGAGCTGTTGGAACTGACGTGAGTTTATGAAGTGGGAGGCCAGAGGGATGACAGGACGTGCCCTTACCTGCCCGAGGTGAGCGTGAGGCAGGAGCGAAGGGAGCAGGGATATCCTGGGGCCGCCTGGCTGGTACACTGAGGCCCCCAGCACCTGCCCATTACAGACACACATGCCTCCATAACTACCCACAAAGAGCCACGACTTCACATCCCACTCGACTGCATGGGCAATATGTTCCTTTTCTGTTCTGTTTTTATTAAACAAGATTTTAATCTGTGTATTTATCACCTGTCAGGTTTACTTTCACAGCAGGAGTGATTAATGATTTTACATGAAAAAACTTCCCAAGAGAAAATGATGATTGTACCAAAGGAAGAAACAAAAGCCAATTACCAATTTCAGTAAATTACCCAGCAATAAAATTTACGGTTATAAATGTATTCTTTTATTGAAACAATCACACTTTTCTGTTTTTTACTGCAAAAATGTTCTTTGCATGAACCCCCCCTCCCAAACCGTATCTCCCTCCCGCAGCTTTAAGCTTAGCACCCAAGAGCTAGTCACAGTTTATTCGCTCAGTATTTAGTGTAATGTTATAACACCATTTTCTACAGGTATCTCTCTATCTATTGACACCATAGTCATCAGACAGTTTCTTTCTGGATATTAATTTCATGACTGCATTACAGCATTAATGAAAATTCCCAGGAGACCAAAATGTAAAACTACCAGACCAAGAAGCATTAAATTGCTCATCAAGGGGTCTTGTAAACAGCATGTTTTTAGAAAGATATTTATGACTTTGTCAAGGTAGCCGGGTGCCGTACCTCAAACTGCATGTATACTACTCGTGGTGAGAATTATTACTCAACAGTGTATAACTAAATTCAATAAATCTATAATTAAACCTGTCCTTGTTCGCAGTGAGACATATAAGCACCTGTCAGGCAAACAGACCACATTGGAATTGAGGAAAAAGTACAAGATTACAGGACAGAGAGTGAGATAAGGACAGAAAGTGATGGGGCTGCGGAGAGAGGAGGAGGGGACATGGATAAGGAGCATAAGCTATGTCGTCTGCACTGACAATATGGACAGTGTTAGATTCAGCTGGTATGTAATGGGAAAAATCACATTATTTCCATGGCCTACTTCTTAAATGAATTTAAGCTTATTAAAACTGTCCGTTAGGCAAAATACCAGTATACATGAAATCCAGTGAAACGTTTTTATCCAGCCATCATCAGAGATTCTCTGTCTAAAAGACAAGAAGCGCTAGAAACACTGGAAGCCCTATGACCAAGAACGTCTCATGATACCAGCTGTAACAATCTATTACACATATCCCACATGTCCTTAGCACGCTCTATCCTGTCCCCTCACATGTCCTTAGCATGCTCTACCCCCTTTAACCTCACATGTCCTTAGCACGCTCTATCCTGTCCCCTCACATGTCCTTAGCACGCTCTATCC